>CM065923.1:36113311-36343311 GCA_033439105.1 Magallana nippona | reverse complement strand
ATGCATATCAAGTATGCATGTTACACTACAAAATCAAATTATAATTATGTAACATCATGTTTCTATCACAAAGCATTTCTCTCAGCTTTTCTTAAAATTCAGACTCAAATAAAGGGGTAGTTAATCTCAGCAAGATTTGTTGTGACTAAAAATTTATCACATTCTCTCTTCAAGTCAGTAGAAATTTTTGGTCTTGACAAATCTCGCTGAGATTGTGAGTACGTTGTCCCGAGTTTTTGCTTCCAACACTTTCCGCTTGATATTTCAATAATCATAAATGCCTTTGTGCCCAAACAATGTTCATCCACTAATATGAAAAATGTCCAGATTATCTGTTTTGAAATGCCCCCTTTACTACTTCAGGCTTCAATACACAACCCAAAATAGAACTTCTACGGGGATTTTGCATTGCATCAGCCATGAAATAGCCCGGATGATAACTTTCAAAAATTGTGCGAGGTATTCCGAGTAATTCCGAATGGAGAAAAGATGTAAACATTTTCCATTATAAATCTCCGTAAGAAATTTGTTTTCGTTTCTGTGAATTTTTATGAGTGAAATATGAAAATGTGTCAATGAAGATATCTTGGATATTTTCCCTTTTATCTATTTCAAACGTATTTCTTTCACAGGTCTGTGTATTTTTATTAAAAATCATCAAATTTTAAATGTGATGGAAGCAATATCTTGGGACAGACTACTGGCTTGCGACCAGTTCTCTCCATGTACCATTTCTCGCCAATGCATTGTGACGTCAATTTTCGTACATAATTTTATGTGTCGAAAAAATGACGTCACAATGTACTGGCGAGAAATGATACTCAGTGAGAACTGATCACACGCCAGTATAATTACATGTACAACATTTTTACCTTTCGGCCCTCTAAAGTCTGGTATGCCCGCAGATGTACTAATGCCTGCCCCCGTGTGCACCACAAGATGTCGGCTCGCCTTGACAAACTCAGCTAGCTTCTTCACTTTCTCTGCCACTAAATCTGGTGGGTCAAATTTTTCTGGTTGGCCACATTTTCCTTTGTGCTCATATGGAGATAATCCATCCGAATAATTTACTGACATTATTCTTGATGGAAAAGATATCAAAAAATAAAAAAATATGTGGCAGAAAATAATTCAATCTAATCATTCTTATACAAGATCATCTACATGATCTAAGGTTTCGATGAATTTTCATTTATAAAATTTGAAATATGCAACATTCTGACCCTAACTTGACCATGTGAAAAACTATAGCACTTTTCGCTGAAATGAACGTAAACTTACCTGCAAGTTTCCACTCTGCAATCACTGTCAGTCTTACTTTACATCACTCGACAAATGACCCGCCACAATCTGCTGGGATTCATTCAATATACAACCAGTTTATTAAATCAAAAATGCATGTAAATCATTGTTTATAGGTTTAATCGGAGTTGTCGTTCTTGTATTACCGAATATATATTAGAACCAGACTGGTCGACGTATAAAAATCCGGCGCTTCACATAAAAAAAACCTTTTGTTTTTAACTGAAAACTTATTTAAATAATTTACATGTACATAGGAATGCAGTCCTTTGAGACTACCTACATGTACATGTACGGGTGTCTGCAACCAAGGGCAATCGAATTCAAGAGAGTATATTTAATATGAGATTCTGCGAAGGGTTTGCGGAGAGCGGAGAAGGCCGAATTCATTGACTTGTGGCTAAAAGGACGAGTAAAATATTATAATCAGTTCATTGTTCAATGGTTAAAGAATAAAACTTGCAAGATACACAAGGCCATCTCTGTAATGCTATAATGATATAAATTTTGTTTGTTTGGGAGTTTAATTATTTGTGTTTTTTTTTCTTTTTTGCAGTTTTGCATGCTTTCATAAAATCATAAAGCAGACAATTTCAATTGAGCATAAAATTTGAAATTGCATTTTATGACCAAACCATTACGCATACAAGTATTGGTTTGACACGTCTTCAATTTCTTTAAACGATTCGACTGAATTCATTGGAAATTACAACGATTTATTTTAGCTGCATTTGGCAACCATGCGTTGGTGGCACTTAATCTCATCTTATTCATTTGCAAAAAGAGATTCCCTTCTAATTTTCACGCATCTCTTTTATTAAATATTTATCAATTACACTTCGAAATCAATAGAGAATTAGTAAGTCAACTCTGTCATATTTACACTTTATTGGCACTTGAAAATCCCATTTCAAAATACATTCACAGGTGCTTGAAGACTTCCCTGTGCACGAAAACATTTAGACCCCCGGGGTAACTGACTCTCCTTTTAATAGACATTCCTTTTAAGGCATCTGCACAACATATCTCATTGAAAAATTCAGAATAGTTACGGAAAACAAACGACATATGCAAAATTCCCTCCTGCATATAAAAAAGAAGGAGATGGTGGTGGGTGGTTTCTACCCCAAGCACCTGTATATACATATGTACATTGTATAGATGTGTACAAAAAAATGTAACAACAAAGTGCAATCATTCAACGCGCATGTGTATTGAACGTTGTCATGCTAACTTTTGATAAAAACTATGCGTTTATTGAAACATGAAAACAATATTCAAAATTAACTCATCATAATATACTTTCACAAATGGACTCTTATAAAACTTGGGAGGTTCATGGATATATACAAACATTAAAGACTAGCATTCACATCCATAACAACAAGATGAACACTGTATATAATCTACGCAAATTGCACATTCCCAGCAAATTGATACCACATTTAATTAAACAAGTAAAAATAACAACTACATGTAAATATATTATGACAACCTTTACAAATGAGTTTACAATATATAAATAATTATACAGTCACAGAATAAAATTCAAAATGTTGAATAACAAGTAAATGAATCAATCATATTCAATTTTTGGATATGATATGTTGACGCTTACATGTAATTAAGCGATAGCAATATTTCCCTGGCTGAATAATTATACGATAAACGTGCTTTTTTTCCAGATTTCTTCCGCTTTGATTTGGTCTATAATCTGCGCATGCAATTCAAAATATATGCAATAAAATTGGAAGCCAAAAAATGCTTAAGTAAGTACATGTACATGTATAATAATTTGGGTTTCCATTCCCTATGGAAAAACAGAGACATAATTTTAGTACTTTACCAATGTTACACAATATACCGTGCTACAATAATACTGAACGCCACCTATGTAAATTAAAGTACGGTGAACAAATTATAATAAAATTTTATATATGACTGAGTATTGACCAAGGTAAATTGTCCGAGTAGTTTTGTGTGTTGGATTTCTTTTCTCCTAGCGGATTTATAACATGTGCTGCAGTTGAATGGCGGAGGAGGAAGACGGCGCCAGTCTTGGACTGCCCATAATTACCGCGTACTCATTCAATGTCTGAAAGATACATAAATATGAAAAAAAAATGTAATTCCCGAAAAGAATTCTTCATCATATTTTCTTTAGGCAGCAAATAAATCTACAGGTGTTATTTCGATCATATACCTTATAAACTTCTTTATTTAAAATTGAACAGAACTTAAGTTACACCATGTTAACTCATTGAGCTGATACTGTATATTAGTGTATTAGTTTTTTCTTTCTCCCATACATATGTACTATAGGAATACAAGCTGACGTTTGTTACATTAGTAATGATAATACCGATATCGAAATTGTAGGAAATCCTTTCTTACACTCAATAATATTAGTTCTGTTTTTATCTCAAATACCACCTATAAATTCCAACACAGTAACTTCTGAATCTCAAGTCTTTCTTCCTAAACAATAATTTTCGATTGTTTGCATACAAAGTAAAAGGAGTACCTTATAAATAAGTGCATATTGCTCCTTGTTCTGAACCACTCCCGCGCGCTCTTTACGCATGCTGCTCACGCAGCTCAATACGTCAACCACACGCTTGGACTCGTAAGACCGCATACAGATATCGACCGCTATCAGGGTACCAGTTCTACCCGTGCCCGAGCTGAAACAAACAGGTACTGTATTTATTTTATCCATCATCAATTAAAATCACTTAGAAAAAGCAGCGTTTAATTGTGAGTAAAATTAAAATCTAAGTTAATTATAGTGTAAAAAAAGAGCTATATATTTGTTTCTTATTGGTACATGTTAATATCATTTTCCTCTACGCTCATAAAAAGCCAGTGCTTTTGTGCCACCATTTGATACTCATTGTTTTAATTGAATGTAGTTTAATTTACGTCCCAACCTTATGAAATATCGAGAATTAATATTGATATTCTGGTATAAGTTATCTTAGTTTTTATTAGTAACTTTGTGAGTCACAGACCCTATAGTACTCTACCTGCAATGAACGATAACCGGTGCCCCACTGTCCTCATAATGGACCCGAGTGTCCAGGATGAGCTTGATCACGGATATCGGCTCCGGAATGGAATCCACGCACCAGCTGGTGAACCAAAAATGTCGGACCTCTCGCACCAAGTTGTGCTACAATACAAAATTCTTGGTTTTTACCATTATTAAATTATTTTGCGATAATATCTACAGAACTTGCGATCTGTGTAGAGGTAAAGGTTACAGTAAAGGTAGACTTATACAAAATTGAATACTAGTATTTTCCAGATACTGAATTCTTACTTCTATGTCTTTGACTTCCAGCAATGACATAATGTACTCCTGTCTCACTTCTTTCTTCTTCAGAACCAAGACTAGGTCACCATAGCGCACCCGACCATTGACGCCCTCGGTGTCTGGGACATAAGACGGGTCACGTGGCTGGAGAGAAATTAAAAAAAACCTGTTATTCACTCTTACTGTCAACTGTTACACCTGTATATAGGTCGAGGGTTTTTGACGTCATCAATTAGGACTTCTTTCTCTGATTTTGTAGAATTACTGGTTAGATATGAAAACCACCTAATGATTACACAATTAGATAATTTCTCTAGACAAAAATGATTGTACGGTATCATAGCGGTAAGTTTTATGGAATATATGCAAACGTTTAAACTTTTATACCATACTGGATATCGTGATTGATAGTACCTGAGAGGCTTCATTGACCGCCATCAGCATGAGGATGACACGTGACTGTTGTTCCCACACCATCCTCCAGAAGTCACCAATGGTGTTTGACAGAGGGGCCTGTGTGGCGATGTACGCGCGAACGTCCCCGTTGTATCCCTACAACCAACCATATAAAACGTCTACAGTGTCTGCACATGTTGAACATGTCTTGTCAGTCTTTCTTTGACTTTACCGTAATGCGTGTCTAAAGTACTAGTGTTTGAGACATGACAACACATTCTGAAGTTTCCTATTCTGTCTTGATCGTCTAATACATGCACAAAATTTCAATAGGAAGTCTTATCTTAATTAATGTTTTTTAAGTGTACTAGTATAATTGTCATGAACTCATTTACAAATTGAAAAATTATACATGTACGTTAACATATGGATTAGTTAAAGCATTTACTTGAAGCCCAAGAAATTCAGCTCAGATAGTTCAATGGTTGCCTCTTGTGCAGAAAACAGAAAAATAATGCCAAATGGAAAAGCAATTCAAAACGTATTTCTTACTTTTTTAAACATGATACACCACCGCGTTTAAATTTACCGTAATAAAATTGGCATTGATGTAGTCGGAATGTTCTTCATGGGGTAATTTCTTCAGTTTGACACGGGAATGTGATACTGTAAAGACACCATGAACCGTGAATCTTAAATACGTTCTGATATAGTGGTGATAATAATGGATTCGTTAAAAACTTTGGTAAAACGTCTTTCTATTTCTATCAGCATAAATTGCTGTCGATACGAAGATTCCCACTTTTGAATCTAGCAGTAGTTCAATCCCCGCCACTTACTTGGAATGACGTTAGCGAATCTGTTTTTGTCCTCTGCTCCAATGGGTACACATGAAAGGTTCGGTGTTTCATGTGGCAGTTTCTAAAGAGAGAGAAAAATACAGTATATTTAGTGTTATTGATCGAAATCCATTCATTGTTCTACTAGATTCCAAATCGTACTAAAATGCTTAATACCGGTACTTACAGACACTAGACACATATTTTGTATGCGTTTGTTTCAATATGGTTTCGTAATAACTGAACAATATTAATGCTGTACCAAAACCCGAATATGATTCATGAAAGAACTGACCGATTAACCCTCCAAAAAATTAACTTGTCTTCTGGTAAATGCACCCCTAATGCCCAACACGTTTCACTCAAATAGAGTTCTACAGTGCATATAACAATAGATCTACACTGCATCCGTCCCGTAATGACAAAATATTACAACCAGTAAGCACAGAGCAGTCATAAGTCTTGCATATAAACACAAGAAGAAATATAAAAAAGAATATTTCAATTGATTAATTACCTTCGTAATTCTTAAGTTTTTAATATTACCTCATATTCTTTGTATATTTCAACCATATCCCGTGTCATGTTGGACAGGCTGTTGAATCCGAGAGGATTGGTCGGACAGGAAGAGATGTTCTGTGGATAATTGTAACATGTAAGATTGTATTCATTAATTCACTATATTGTTTCTTTGGTTCTTATGAAAAATATTTTCCTGCCATTTCATTTTTAATTTTGTATGTGTACTTGTAGTCAAAAATTAAGAAGGATGGATGTTTGAGTCCATTTTTAAAATGATATTATATTAATCTCATAAACATGAACTCTGAATAAAGATCTAGGAAAAGGTTCAAATTTCAAATATTTGGATTTTCCTTTATTAACATATATATGATGGCAAACGATTTTCATTTCTAAGATTTTAAGGCATATCTGTTTTTTATATCATATTTTAACCATCTATATCACTTAATTGAATAGCTTGGAATTTAAAACATGTTTGCTTTTAAATCACAACCACCTCTTCACTATGGTCCAAACCAGGGTTCCAGAAGCCGCTGTGTGGTCTTGATTTAGGAACAGCATCCAGAGCAATAGAGTCCAAACTTCTAAGTGAGAAGCGGTTGGGACCAGGCAATATGTTTCTGGATCCCTTCTCATTTCGCTTATGCATCAAGATCTGCAGATGCAAATGTTTTAGTTTTTGAATTGAAACTGAGTCCCGAACTTAAATACACGGGAACTGCATGTCTATAGGTGAATAATTTGTTTCAGTGAAAATACGAAAGCAGCATTAACGTACCTGGATAGCAATCAGACAAATACAGCAGACGCCTCCGATTATAACAATGATGACAGCTATTGTCATACCAGAACTGAGTCCTGTCTCTTTGTAGTCTTCCTGGTTACCATTTACGTAAGAAGTGATAAGATGAATATTCACAAGCTGCCGAAAAGATAAAGAAATCTCAATTATGAAGATAATTTTCGAAAGAAACCAATCCAGGGTACTTGTATGCAAGATCGAATATTCAATTCGAAATTACCTTTTGGCCATAACGTGAATGAGAGGTTAGAAACCCTCTTCTGAGGACCTGAGAGGAGTCTACTGTTAGTTTTATGTCGATCTGGCCTTTTTTATCCGTCATATATATATCAACCGTCACAATGGCCGACTTTGTATCGTTAACATTCTTGTAATCAAAGACTCTTTCGTCGTAACACAGCTGGTTGATGAACTTTATCTGAGTCTCGTTAAAGGTCTTATCCGTCTTTCTCTTTATGATGTCTGTTAAAACTTTTGTTAATGTTGATCTTCCCGAACAGAACTCGTTTAGCGACATTTGAAATTGCATGCTGATGTACGCAGGAGGGACTATTGATGGGGAAGTGGCGACATTCTCGGGTTTCTCTGTCGGTTTGTGCGGTGTTTCTGTCGGTTTCTTTGTCGTTGGTGCGTTTGTCCTTTGTTTCTTAGTTGTAGATCGAGACGTTGAATTATTCGGTTCCCTTGCTGTTGCATTGCGGGCAGACAAAGAAGGTATGATTGACGACGTGGTGGTGGTTCCTACAAGAGAGGGAGTGAGGCGCGAAACTGCAATGCTTGTGTTTTGTTGAGTTCTTGTTGAAGTGTTTCCATGCTTATTAGAAGTGTTAAGAGGAGTCGATGGATAATGGGACGTTGTAGTTGAAATTGAAGCCGCTGTACTACTTTCTTTTGATATAGGATAATTTTGCGCGAATGTTATATTCGTACCTTCAATCAGCTTTGATGAAGATGGAAGTTGTTGGGTTGAAGGGTGTGTAAACAATTGTGACGTTGTATTGAAAGTCAAGGTTGGGCTATAACTTGTAGTGTGCGTTGCTCGTGTTGGTGGAGTATCTGATGTTCTTTTATAATTAGTAGGATGTGACATAGGTAATGTAGTTGAAGCACTGTTGCTGTTGGAAGGAAGACGACTAATAACTACCGGGTGTTTAGTTTTTGATGGTCCAGTTGTCAACTGCATACTTGACTCAGTGGTCTTGTGTCTTTCGATTTCTGGAACAGTACTTTGTATTGTTGAATAAGAACTTCTTTGCGTCATCTCAGCAGCAGTAGTAGTAGAATAAGTAGTAGAAAAAGAAGTGGTAGTAATTTGTACAGGTACAGGTCTGTCTTTTGTAGTTATTGTACTTGGGATTGAGGTTGTTGAATTTCTTCTCTCGCTTTTTGTTGATTCTGTAGCTAATACTTGACCTCCCTTGTCTGTTTTGCCAGCAATTTTTTCAGTCACCTCTGCATAATGTGCAGAACTTCTCTTGACGTTGAGATTAACCGACGTCGTTTCTGGTAAGATTGTAGTCGAAGGAATTTCCATGGGTTCGGTAGGAAAACGTAGAGTTACATGTGGAACATTTTCATCTGGAAATGTTGTTCTTCCACCGTCTCCTGACTCGGCACGTGTACTTGTCCGTATGATTGGTTCAGTGGGTTCAGGATTAATTTGTTCTGTAGGATATCTAATAGGGACTTCTGGTACTCTTTCGCTCGGAGGAAAGTGTGTTGGAGTTTCTCTAACTTCTTCGTTGGATGGAGTGGTACTAGTGTAGGGAATTCCACTGCTTAAGAGTAAATTCCCCGAAGAAATCTTCTCTGTAGGGAGCTGTTCCTGTGGATGAGTTGAAAATGTTCTTCGCTCGACAATACTTTGTTTAGTCGGTAATCTTGTGGTAAACTGTGTTGTTGACTTACTCGTTGTTGATGTAACTTCTTCTGGAAGACCGCGAGTCACTAATGATTTTTCTGCAATGTCTCCTTCACTAGTTGAGCTCGGAAGAAAAGTAACCGGTTCAGTAGAAGAAAGAAGAGGGAAAGTAATATGTTCTGTGGCTATTTCCGGTTGATCAGGGTCTTTAATCGGCAAAGTCATCTCTGGGATGCCATCTTTGGTCCAATATTTGTTTTCCTTTGTAAGCATTGGCTCTCTTGTTGTTGAATTGATTGAGTTCGAAATCTCTTCTCCCCTATTGTTGGGTTGAGGTATCCCTGTTGCTTGGATTCCTGGTGAAATACGAATAGTAGCTAAAGGTACACTCTCTGTAGGCAAAGATGTTCCATCTTGTTTTTTTGCAACAGAAGTCTCATTGGCTTGCCTGTTTTCTGTAACATTACCTTCTGTGTCGACTCCTGGCTCAATTATATTAACAGAATCAGGATGTGTATCTGGTAGGTTGGAATTCAGTGTTTCTGGGCTTAGTGTTGTAGTAAGTATATTGGCCATTATCGTCGTTCCATTTTCCATTACTTTGATCTTATTTTCTCTATTTCCTTGAAGATTAGTATCATTTTCATAGATGATTTCAGATTGAGATATCTCGCTACTATCAGAGCCCACTGAAGAATGAGTTGAAAGCGATCCATTTTGTGTTTCGGGAAAAAGAGCAGGCAAATCCGTCCGTTTAACGATGGAAAGATGTTCTTCCTGGTTTCCACTGGGTCCGACGTTTACATTGGATGATTGATCTCGATGGCCAGCTTGCCCGTCATGGTTGGACCTGTCCGCTATTAGACCTGACTCGCTGTTGTTCCGATGGATCGAAATAATGTTCGGAGGATCTACGATGTGCTCATTTCTGGACGAATCTGCTGTGGCATTACGTTCCAATGAAGATGCATGCGCTGCTTGGTTTGGAATCAGGTCACTCGATATTTCACTGTGTTCACTAGTTTTATTTCTTTGGAGATTCCCCTCACTCCTTTCTTGTATTGTTGAACTTCTATTCGAAAATATTACTCCGTTCCGAAAGCTTGGGAATCCAAGTCCCTGTTGAACATTGATGTTGTCATCTTCATATTGGGTGTTGTTTTGGGCATTATCGTTCAAGGGTCGTGGGACACCTTCATTTTCTTGGCGTTGTATATGATGATGTTCCAATGCCCCTGATCCTTGTGCATAAGGCTGGTTCCTGTTAGATAGGGGATTGCTTGCGCACCCGTTGAAAGCCAGTACAGAATCTGTTTTCAATTTAAAATATATTTTTATGTGGTTTAGAAATTTTCAATTGTTAAACATTTATTTCATATTATATTTCTAAACACTATCAAATAAAAATCCCAATCAATTATTAATGTTATTCAAGCAGGTAAAATACTGGAGTATCTATTAAATAATTTTGGTGTATAAGTTTTACCAAAAATGTACAATCATCAGTACACGATGACGTTTACATAATTGATACAATTGAGTTATGAATGAAATGCCCATTCCTATGATTTATATTAATTTTGTAATGTCTTCAAGATAAATTGATTCTAATACATGTATTCAAATACAAATTAAACATCGTCCATCATTCATGCAACTTAATCTGAATAAGTCACCAAGACATATATGTGTATGTGCATCGCAGAAAATTAATTAGATATACTTAGTACTTAGTGGGTGTGGTGGTACGTACACACGAGAACAAGGCAGGTCTTTACAATGAACGTCATTGGCTGGTCTCAGTCTACAAGACTCCAACGGTCCACTTACTCTTCCTTAGCAGCATCTGAAATTGTATAAAGTGTTTTTGTGGAGAGCAGTGCAGCTTTTGATATTATATTACATGTACCTAACAATGCTCAAATCTATGACCAGTATCTAGATAAACATTGAAATCTGATATCGTTTTGACTGATATAATATCACAATGTTTGTACAGATATATCTCTTACTTGTACTTTTCATTCTTAAAAAAAGATTATTCGATTCAACTTTTTACGGGTCGTTCACATTTAAAGCAAATCTAATATGATCGCTCTATTGCATTCTTGAAATCAACATTATTTTGTTTATGAATGTTCATTCTATACATTTTTATTTTTCTCTCAATCATTTATTATCCTTATGTTCTTATTTTGTATATTAGAAAATTCAGTTGAGGAACTTCTGGCCTTTGTGTCATTTTCATCACTGTGTAAAACGGAGAAAATGTATATTTCATTCTTGTCGTTCATATTGTAATCAATTAGAATACACTTGATTTTAAATCAAAAATTGAGAATCAAAACATGGCAACACGTAAATTACATCATACACTCGTTTTGCAGTATAAACTGTTACATGTAGCATCAATCAAATTTTATAGCATACATCTGTATTACTTTAAGTATTTCTTAAGTAAAATCATAGAAAAAAAGTTGTTTTCGCATTAAAAACGTTGTCAATACAAATATTTACCTTCTTTGTTGTGTTTCATAGAGGGTTGATGTGTCTGTAACCTTATCAGCGTACACTGTTATCATGTGATACGGGGAAATTGTTTAATGCAGGTCAACTCCGCACCGTTGATAATATTTATTAGGTGTATCGTAATGAGACACTATCATCTCTATAGTAGATTTGCTCGGTGTAGGTATTTCGAGTATCAATAAACTAGCATATATGTGGTGACTTTAGTCCACGTTCATTGGCACACATTGTATGTACTCACCTTTATTTGAAGTCAGCTGATGGCATACTGGATCAAGTCCATTATCTCAATATCTTCCCTTTATGAAAAATGATTTGAAATGACTACTTTTACGAACTGTGTTAAAAAATGAAAAAAAAATGAAAGTAGAAAGTAGAAAAGAACCGTTAGTATGTTTTTAATAATCTTTAATAAGTAACTGACAGTGTATTCATATACAACAAAACAGAAATTTAGAATCTTACTAAACGTTTTTGACCATGTATTACTCTAATTTTGTTTCCAAATCATAACATCCATATATATATGCAGATATATATGATACGGAAATCAATAAATCAATATTTGTCATTAATCAAATACATATGATAAAATGAAATAATAAACTTTAATGTCTTACCGGTGTACATCTGTTGACTTTGAATAATCTTAAAATATTAAATGGGCGCTAGATACACACAAATTAAAAACAGATGCTACATGTACTGTTGCACATGTAACATTATTTCTTTCGTTTAATTGGGGAGTAAGTGGGATAGGTATGTGAAGAAGTTTTTGTGTATGACAGGATAATTATAACGACAAACTGAAGCACTTGTTTCCGGAATCACTTGCTGCTGGGTGAAAGATCAGAGCTTAGAGCTTAATGGTTAAAAAATTAAATACAAAAACATGACATCGCAGAGAGAGAGAGAGAGAGAGAGAGAGAGAGAGAGAGATTCTAATATTTCCTACACATATGATTTATAAAAAAAGAATATTATTGTATGGAGTTACATGTAGTCCTGAGCAAAGGCTAGGAATCATCATTAGTAACCTCTCTTGTCATTAGTATCTAATGAATGGGTACTCCCGGTATGATGAATATGATTCCTAATTATAAAATAGGATTTGGGTCATTTCGTTTCGTTTCATATTTTCTGTCATTAAGGTAGTTGCAGGTCTGTAGCTCCCGGTCTGAAAAAATTCGGATGGACGACCTGGGAGCTACAGTGCCTCCCATAGTAAAAATCTGCAAACGGCGCACAAAAAATTGCGCTAGTTTTGGACTGATTAGCCTTATTTTCACACAAATTCTGTAAAAAAAAATTAGTACCATTGAATTCTTCAGTCAATTCAATACTGATATAGGTACTTTACTTGTCTCAAACTTTCTCCTCAACACGCTAACTGACATCGGAAATTGAAGTTAAACAAACTGCTCCACTTCACTTTACGGGGCTGGTGATGGTGTTTAAAAGAATGTCTGAGGCAAGTAAAGTGTTCATATCTGTAGTAAAATGTCCGAGGAATTTTTTAGAATTAAATATTTGTATAGAATATGCTCAGAAATAAGGTTAATCCGTCCAAAACTAGCGCAATTTTTGTGCCCCGTAAGGCCACACCAATATAATTTCTTGTTCGTCGGACATCTAATGAAAAAAATTACGAGCGGGCGAGTGATTAAGAAATAAAAATATTTTTTTTTTTTGTAGGCAAAATTTCTAGGCGGTACATTAATAAATTTGTGCGGACGATTATATTTTTTCTACTTGTTTCTGATTTATAAATTAAAACTATTTAAAATACGAAAAAAGGAGCGGAAATAGAACAGAAAACGGCGCATAATTTGCTGGATGCGGGAAATTGATAATAATATTATTTGAACATTTTTATTTAAATACGAGCGTGCGGGGTCCGACGAACAAGAAATTATATTGGTGTGGCCTAAATTGCAGATTTTTACTATGGGAGGAACTGTAGCTCCCAGGTTGTCCACCCGAATTTTTTTCAGACCGGGAGCTACAGACCTGCAGCTATCATTAAGGAGACTGAATGGTCAACAAATTACCCATCAAATCTACCTTAATATTGTGTAAAAATAATTTGTTAAGTTAGAAAGTATTATTTAGTAAAGAAAAAGTCCATATATTTAAGCTTTTAAATTTGAGTATTTCCCTCTATCTTTATTTAGAGTTCTCCTTCTAAAGGAGATCAAAACTGTCTAAAAATGGCCACGACCATTCAGTTCTCTTAATTAAAAAAAGAAGAGATGAATAACATCCTGAAATTATAGACGACAATCGCAGCTCTCAAGGTAAGTAACTCTGATCTCTTATTGTGCAATAATAAATATCTAAAAGTTATCGCGCATTTGCTAAGAAAAGGAAGGGTTTTTAAAATCATGATTTTTAGTTATCCACCAGTACAACATGATGCATACACTAAACAAAGCAATATATGTATGTATACAATGTTTTTGAATACAATACACCTGTGTACATGTACATGTATGTACACCATGCCTACAGAGCTCATAGATCTATGTACATGTACACATCTTAAAGGTATAAAATATCAGTACACATTTATAAATACATCTTTTAAAAAAATGAGCATTTATTCAATAAAACAAAACAAATGTTATACTGATCTTTATAAGCATGATTGTGATTATTAGTTCAAAGATATCTAAACAACATTCAACATATACGTTACAGAGCTTATATAAAAAAAAAACCATGTACATACCTGTATGCACGTAGTCACGTAAATTACAGAACAATATAAATTTAAAAAAAAAAAACCATCAAAATATTGAATATAAATATGTCTGTACAATATACATACAAACATCAGTTTAAAAGATATAATTCGGTACAAGAGGTTGGTTTTTTTTAACATTTTTTATTTAATACATGTACATTGTACAAGTATAAGTAATTCAATATACAATTACATATGAGACCAATTTACATCAATACAGCGTACATCAGTAGAATACACATCCAAGCAAAAGAAAATTATATTCATGTATACAAAAGAAAATATACAAGTATAAATTACTATAATATAGTACAGCACAATGCATACATTAATACAACTTTTATCAATCACCAGGTATAAAAATAAAATTGGGAGACGTTAATGCAGTTACTTATCCGCCGAGAAATTAAACATTTAATTTAATGATCGATTATTCAATCAGGTATTGCAAATGTTCAATAAATTAAATTCATAAAAATTAATTAATTGAAGAAGTTGTATATTTAATCGGGTAGGAAAGTGGGGTTTCAGAACTACGATTATGACACAAAAAGGGGAAATATTTATTGTAAGGGTTGAACAGCTTTATGCTTAAAGGTTTCAACGTTAAAAGGAAAAAAAAAACTATCATCGCCAATGGATAGAAAGATAGGACATTTAGGTTTAAAAAAAACTATCACCGTGAATGGATAAAAAGATACGAGATTCGGTATTAAGGTTTGACATGGTCTCCCACCCATTAGTTTTTTTTTTGGTCAAATTTACATTTAGCCTAAATATGTTGTCAAAAAACTAAACAGCACTTTCACTATCATTTTTCTAAAATCAGTTTTTTTGTGTTTCATCAGCATTTTTTTTTCGTCCTAAAAACACAACATGAATGGCAGTTTGTAAAATAAATAATGTACAGTTCAATGAAAGCAATTTTTTGGATGATCCTTGAAAGATAACAGATATCATCAAAAAATTTACATCAAATTAATTTTATCGACGGAAATTCTTAAGATTGTAGACTAGGGAAAGCGAATTTGCAGACTTGACATCAGATTTTTACACTGAATTCACGATGCTTACTGATAAAGGATTATTCCCATCCTTAGTTTCTGAATCTATAGTGGAGCGGTGTACACTATTTCGTCACTATCTAGGCTTTGAAATGCGTTACACCGTACTCACCTCGGGTAGATAAAAATACTTACAATCCCTCCCAGACAATGTTCATTCAGTAAAACCATTATATCCGTTTTTATATTGTTTCCTGGTTGATCCCGAGTTTAAGGTATTTGTCTGTGTTTTAAATATTTTTTTTCTGTTATTCATAAAAAGCTGGGTGGGTGATTTTTACTTATTTTTCAATATAGTTGAATATATTAAAGACCGAGAAGCCTATTTTCTTTTACTGTATGCTATATTTCATAGATTTGACTTCATAATTTAATTCATATTTTAAAATTAGTACCTAGGAAGAAGAGGTCCGCGTGTTTTATATATATTTTTTTTCTGGCCAAGAACACTACACTTGGTGAGCAGAAATAGCCAAAGAAAATAAAGAACCAATGCAAGCTGTCTTGTAACCACCAACAATTTCCTTCTTGCTTCTCTAAGTAAAGAAGCGACGCATATGAATAGTGGTAAAATATATATCAACAATTATTCATAGGTACACAAGACTAAAGCATTTGTAGTATGTACCAAACACAAGATCGATCGAGGTTGGTGTATTGTAGGTCATGATAGTATTATGGCCTATGTCTCACTAGTAGTCAACATCTGAGTTTAAAATATTTTATCTGACCAAATGATCAAACACAAAGAAAGGAAACAATTTCTCTTATCAATCCCATAGCACCGTGTCTGATGAAAAAATAAACAAGAGACACGCCTCTTGGTTTTCCAGAAGAAGATTTTTAAAAAATTTTCTCCATATAATATATTACTATATAAAAATTCGACTCCCATTGTTGCCCCAACCTACTCCCGGGGGTCGTAATTTGAACAGACTTAATTCTACACTACCCGAGGAAGTTTCAGCTTTTTGACCAATTCATTTGGTTTTTGAGAAGATTTTTGAGAAAATAAAACAACAAAGGACTATATATAATATGAGTTAAATTTGGCCTTAATAGTTTGCCATTTTTTAAAAGTGTTTCATATACATTAAATTGTTATGATATTTTTACGAAGAGTTGATATAAGATATATTTTTCACCTATTTATTTTATTTATTTGCACTCACTGGCAGTATATGACGTCAGAAGTGACGCTATTTTTATAGTTCAATCAAAATCAGTCAAAAATTGACAATTTTATTATCGTGTTTCGAATGGAAAATATAGAGCGCAGCTTTGAACAAGCAAAATTTTTTGTCACTTATTAGTCTTGGATAGATACACCTCTAATGAAATTATTTTGTTTGTTCAAGTATGCGCTCAATGCTTTCTGAAAGATAACTTGCTTTTAAAATAACAAGCCGTTTTATGCTAAAAATGCGAAAATGGCGGGACGAGGTTAACTTTACGATGCCACATTTCTAAATTGTGGGCACTTGAATCAAAATGGAAATTATGAAAAAAGCTTTACATGTATATCTGTACAAAGAAATCAAAGAATGACAGTAAAATGATGATGTGCATTTTAAGATGCCGTTTTAGGCCCAAATCATATAAAGTAACAACGACATCTTCCCTCTGTATCTCGCATGTAACTTGACTTTAAATTTTGCTGAATCATTCAAAATACAAAAGTAAACCATTTTATACATAAGAATTGAAAAAAAAAAATCATACCAACAAATCGTGTCTAGGTCCTTTTAATTGAAATTGACCCAGTGGTTCTGGAGAAGAAGATGAAAATGTCGAAAGTTTACGACGACGACAACGACAAAGGTGACGATGACAGACAACGGACACATTTTGATCAGAAAAGGTAGAACCATTTTAACAAGACCTTGGACTTTCGGAAGGACGTAACTTTTTATTTCTTGCATCAAAACCAGGTTAAAAATGACGCTGGTTTCAAGTGAAGTATACACAGATTGCGTAGTCTTAGCTCAAAAGCCTGACAAATCATGTTAATTTCAAAGAGCCATGGCTGAGTGGCCAGCAATGAAATAGACAAGCCTAGGTCACATTGCTGTTTGACACAACTACCCAAAGTCCAAGCTCCTGTTAAAATGGTTCTAAGCTAATAAAAGTTCAGAGTTCATCGATCACTGTTAATGTTACTTCTAATGTAGAACAGATTTACGAGATTCTTGTCCTAAGTTACACGTAAACTACGCACCGAGAAATGATCAAACTTACTCCCACTGAATCCTGTATCAAAATAAAAAAAAAACGTCTACATTCTAATAAACCTTGCTTACTCCGGGTTTCGTGCCGTTTTCTCGTGCCCTGTCAATTATTTCACTACTACTGTCGTAGAATGACCTACATCAGACTGATTAAGGAAGAAAAAAAATAAAATTGTGGAAAATGTCAATTAGAGATGACATTTATTCAGGCTAGATTAATTGCAATTTCAGTACAGATTTATTGTTATTTTGCGTCCATTTTGTGGATAAATCGACTTCTAGTCAATGTTTTACTACACTGCAATCTTGCGTAAGTTGTGGCATTTGACCGTTGAAAATTATATGCCGATAGGCCAGGTCAAAAGTTTGTGTCTGGGGCTTGGGTGCTTTACACCGAAACCCGAAGTACATAGCGATCAGGCTGTCAGCTTGTGTGTTTATTGAACTCCAGACAGTCTTGAAGCAATCACGATATTATGTTTAACTGGATTTTTTGTATACCAAGACCAATTTTAAAAAGAAAAATTCAATGTGGCTGCACTTGAAATTATATTTGATTACATATGATGACTATAGGTATCTTTTAATCTTCAGGAGAGAGAGAGAGAGAGAGAGAGAGAGAGAGAGAGAGAGAGAGAGAGAGATTTTTTAAATGGATTAAATAAATTATCAGTTTAATATTTTGTTGGATGCAAATCGACATTTAGCAGTAAAAATATTTTCACAATAGTGCAAATAGTTGTTTATTAAAGTTATCAATAATGACGAGTTAATCTCTAATTATTGACATGGGAACGTCCATAGATTATTGGAGACTGTGATTCCCAGATAGCGAGTGAGTGGCCTTAAACCCAATTAACCGATTTCACACAATACAACACAGTAAAAAGAAAAATGCTTGAAGTCGGTCAAAAAAAATTTGCATTTGTAGAAATGACAATCATATCGAGATTAAGCTCAATCGGTTTAATTACGAAAATCTACCGATTCCAACATGGCGATGATAGATAGCAGTAGGGAAAAAATGTTTTCTCAAGGCTAAATCTAGTAAAGAATAATGGCCTTGTTGGGGAGAGACCCCTTTCTGAGTCTGTCCCATTAACTGGCTGTGTGGATTCGGTTAACTGATGTCCAGGGATTGGACTGGTACCTGGTTTACATTACTTTCTCTTTGGGAGTGTTCAATTTGCCGAAAACTGCATTTGATGGACAGAAAAAGGAGCATAAAATGTCCCAAAAAACCCCCACAAAACTAGCAACAACCAATCCTGAGAAAAAAAATCGAAGTAAATCCTTTTGGGAGATTTTCATTTTTATTGGTTTTTTGTTTTGTATATTTCATTCTGGTTTTTTTTTATATAATAAAATAACATACATATGAATAAATGGTCATAATTCAATTTTCTGATTAATTTAGGTATACAAATATCGTACATATGTAACAGATACACAAATCATGACCACAAATAAAACAACACACAATTGGCCCGATTTTCACAAAGACAATAGAAATATATAATTTAACAAGTATTCACAATTTATCGCATGGTAATTCAAGAAAAACATACATTTCACACTTCTCATTAACTCTACAATCACTTATACTCAACATTCGTTCGAAAATTGGCCGAGATACATTTTTCTATTTGCGCTATTGACATCAAGGAGCGATTTTACGCTCAAAGCAATAACCCAAGAAATCATATCCGCGCCGTGCCTCAGCGAGACCAGAATGGACGGTTTGTTAAGCTTTATGAATTACGCCAATTGGATAATTCAAAGACAATTCCGGAGCTGAGTCACTTGATATTTGCACATTGAGATAAACCGACCAACTGTTTACACACTTTTTCTCATTCCCAACCCTTAATTCATAAATACACAACACCCACATGTCATAAATAGTAACGTTTTCCCAGCATGTGTTGGCTCAAGTTTCGGATTTTTGAGATAACAAGATAACGATAAATTTATAATTAAACTTTGAATAAAAACAAAACAAAAACGTAGCATGGAACAATATTTTTAAAACATAAAATTGAAAACAAGTCGGTAGAATGCTGCCATTCAAATATCACTTTTCTCCTACAATATCCGCAGTTCTTTATGTGAACACAGTAGTACTATTTTTTGACATATGTACATCCGGGTATTTTGGAATCGGACTGCAGTGGTGAGTATATTTGTGATGTCTTTCCACATTGGCCCCCTCTGTCGGTTTTTCCGGATCCTTCGGAGTTATCCGTACTGAGTCCTTAGACCTCATTGACGGATCTTCGTCGAAATAATTGAAAGGGATTAGATAGAGAGATAGCGCTCCCCCCGCCGTCAGGGTGTTTGGGAGGTTCTCGGTTTGTGGCAGGTGTTGACTTCCTAATGTTACCCAGGCAACCAAATCCTGAAAAACAAAATTAAGAAAATATGAACATACAATTTGGTGCTATTGCAAAAAATATATATTAGCATTCAATTTATTTTAACTGTTTAAATGCTTATATTTATCAATTAAAAAAGAACTTTGCATTGGAATAAGGTCAATATTAATATCACAATCAATAAGCATACCTCGTTGACTATATCGTCGTCGTCATCTATGTATGACTGAAAGTTGACTACCGGTTTTTTGGCATCCCACATGGTAAAAATAGAGCTGCTGGACTCCTCCCAGTCTTTTTGTTTGGTGATGGCCACTTGGTAGCGTGCCCATGATATGGAGCGGCTAAATCCGTAATTCTCTGGAAGAAGTAGTTTTGACATTCCAGATGGTTTGATTCTGTAAGACCGTCTGACATTTTGAGGTGTGTGTTTCCCAATGTTGGACATAAGCAGATACTTAGGGGTGTCAAAGTTATACTTGTACGCGGCGTCCTTTTCCGTGCGTCGAATATTTCGATCGTACGCATTCTGAACATGGTGGTGACCATACCACGGGTCAGTCTTGTTTTCCATCTTGATATCGAGAGTTTCAAATATATTCTTAGTTCCTTTGATATCGAGGTCAACCTTGAAGTTGAAGAGGTGATTATGAAGTCCAGCTATGACAGTTTTCCGCACATGCGCGCCGTAATTTTCTTCTTGTGGGACGTAAAACGAGGTTCCTAAATAACCAGTCAGTAGAACCCGTATCTCAACCATTCCGTTTTGGTAGAACATGTAATCAAACACATAGTCATAATTAATGACACTCATAATAGTTCTTACTACAAGCACAGAGTTAACCATTCCACCGTAAAAAGCGCCGGATCGTCCGTACGCCCGGTGACGTCGTAGAGGATAGTTTGCATTGTGCTCAAAAACACAAAAAGCGTTTTCATACGTACGATGGCCATTCTCGTTGGCAGAGTATAGATAAGAGTGGATAAACTCGGCATTTTCGGGACAATCGACGCTTGGTACTAATCCCCGGGAACGTGTCCCGAACAGACCGGCGCTGTCGGCGTAGTACAACATCCGATTGGTCGGACTGAAACCTGAATACAAGACTGTTACTTCCTGCATACTTAATTCGTATATAATTCTCTCCGAGTCAAATTTAATGTCGAAAAGCTGCAGGCCATTTGTGGTCGACATTTTATATTTCAAGTCCCAAGTCATATATTTAATTGAGTTTCCATTTACTTCAAATCGAGGGCCGTCGGGGTAAAATTGACGTGGCGGCCGTCTACCGTTTTTAGGGAATTGGTTCTCTCTCATTTCAAGTGAACTAAATGTCCTTTCTTCTCCTGTCGGGAACGGAATTCTGGTTTTATTTATTTGCTGACAAGAGTACGCTTTTAGGAAAACAGACAGCGATTCAAATAACTGATTTGCATACCATACATCTAAAATTCTCCACTCTTTGGGGTCGCTCGAGGTCATGTCTACTAAAAACTGAAAATCTAGAGGGTGCAGGGTGTAGAACTCAACGTTATGAGCAAACCAAAACCACGACTTCCTCGTACCTTCCGGAAGATAGCCGCTGGAGATTGGAGTCATCGAAAACCGCAAACACTGATTGCCACAATTAAACGGGGTTGCGTTGTAACTTTCAACAAGTACTTGATGAGCCTCTTTGGCAACTCTGCCTATAACGTGTCTGTATATCGCCATGAACTCAAAACTGGAGAATGGTCTATATATGTAAGGTACTTTTGTCGTCCTTGCAGTAGTGTTGATTATTTCTGCATATGTGATATTTGGAAGGGGACCGACTATGTATTCTCCTATAAATGGTGGGTTTTGATCACCATGCATAATGAAAACCTTGGCCTCTCTCTTAGGCTTAGGACCATTGTTATCCCAAAAGTCTATTACTTCACTTTTTCTTGGCGTATGAACCTCGATAGCATGAATAAAACTTTGGTCAATTTGGGCTTCTTTGGGGTGCTTTAAGTTCATTTTGTCGTGAAGATAGTCAACAACCAAATTAATCTCTTTCTTCGACAGAGTATCCAAAACACTGCCATGTGTTCTTTCCACCGTCTCCCAAACTTCTGTTTCTTCTAACTCCCCTGCCGGACAAGTGCCATAATTTGCACTAAAGGTGTCTATTTCTTGATCTTTGATTATCCATATTGATACGCATAAGAACATGAAGATGAAAGTTGAAAGTGAAAATAGGAAGGTGAGCCACTTCCATTTTACGGTGCTGTCAATCAATTCTTTCATGTTGACGACAGTATGCTAGAAATAGAAATAAAAAGAAAAATTAGGATACATTTAAAAATACTAAAAGATAATTTAATATTAATTATATGCGCCTTGCAAGTATTAAATGTGTGGGGGTTAGTATTTGAAAGGAAATACCAAGTTTATCTAACGTTGATACAGATTAACACAACTATGTTTATTGGAAGATTTGAGCTTTGCTATTCATCTTTGTCAACATTAAATAATCAGAGCTGTGAATGGGGTACATGTGACGTAGAGCTAGTCGTCCCCCTCGGCGGATACAGGGGGCGCTGGCCTTGATGATTGTAGGAGAATCGAACAAGTATTAAGCCCAGTCTCAATCAAATGAACGGAAAATAGCACAAGATAAGCTCTAACATTTAACTGATTCTAGGGAGGATTATACGAATTAAAGATTTTTTGTTCAACAAAGGTGTAATTCTACTTGTAAACAGTGAAAGAAATTGGTTCTGATTTCTATTGATCTATTTCTGTTTTAATTGATTGTCACATAAATGCAGAAACTATGATTTTCTTATCTACTACAAACGCAAAGAATTTTAAGCACATGATCAGAACTACTTTCAGGAACTATTTTTTTTTTCATTTTTTCAAATATTGTGTTTTTTATTAAGTATGTAAATTAATTTCAATGAATTAAAAGCTTTTGTTTTTATAGTTGTGAATAAAGTTCGTTGGATATTCCGTATTCAAAGTTAACTTTTCTCCAGTGGTTAATATACGAAAAAAAAATGTAAGAATTCGGTCAGTTGCGCTATATACCGGTTGATTGAGGAGCGATGAGCAGTGTTTTAGATTATTCGTAATTCATTGTAAACAAACGTGGCCTAACTTCTTTAGCTTCTGACCTCCGTATCTACCAACCTACAAACTCCAATGCCAATATTCCGTCTGGCTCGGGATGGAAACCAAGTATGCGTCAAAAATTTTAATTCCTTTGCTCCACTAACTTTAGGAAATTTACTAGATTTTTTTTCTCTCTTTGCGATATGTATTTTACTTGAATGACCTAGTAGTTCCACCTGCTTTGTACAAGATAATCACCCATAAATATAGGTTAATGTTTCAAATTCTTGGCCTTGGAAATCAGTAGAGGAATCAATTGGTTTTTAATGTTTCTAAATAGAATACATATCACCCACAGGCAAAGATAGTTCTTAACTTCATCAAATGGACAAAAACTTTGCAAGATATGCGTTATTTTCGAACTTTCCCTGACTTTTCCGCAAATTTTTTTTCCCCAACCTTCACTTAAAATGCATTGTTTGCATTCCTTAATGGTCTAGACACCGTCAGAAAGACAGATAATTCAGCTGTCATTGTATTTCATTGATAAAACACACGCAAAAAATCCCTACAAATGATCTCTGGCAAACAATTTTTCTGTTCTTGAAAAAACTTTAAACAATATAATACAGCGTTCACAAAACTTATCTGAATATAAAAACAAGTTTTCCTCGAATCTAATTTTTAATATCTTCTTTTTTTGGATTCAACTACTTTTTGGAAATAGTTTGCGAATGACGTTGTGAAAACTATACAAAGAATTATTAGGATCGCAATTGAGGTTTTCACGTACACAAATAAAACCTTACAGTTCTTACAAACAATAAAAATCAAAAGATTACCATTAAGATTATCTACACAGATTATTAATTAGTATCTTACCTTCTTCAGATAATGAACAGTAACGGTATGGTGATTATGCATGCTTCCTCTTTATTTATGTGGTCCGGGTATGTAAATTTGTAATACTGGTCACAAACTACGCCGATCCACTGTCAATTTATCCGTGACCACGCAATATAATGTCCAAATTTCGTACTCGGAAAATATCCTTTTAGGAACTTTCGAACTTTTAAAGTGAGAAATGAATAAATTAAAGACACAAACTGCAGTGTCTCTCTGCTTCGAATTCCCATCGTTTTCAATTTATATAAGAATATATACCTACGATGTTGCAGCAAATTATCGAAGGTGTGTATCTCTCGGTCACGTGACCCATAGTTTTCAATAAGTCATTTCTAAAAAAAAAAAAAAGAAAAAAAAAAAAAAGAAATCACCATTCATACAAATTAACGGTAGTATTAATAATTCTTCGGCTGAACGCGAAGGAAGAGCCCAATAATCAATCGCTGGAGAGAAGTACCGCCTCTTTTACATAAGCTGCGATGTTTCAATGCAGTTCTCAGGCAGAACGCCACACCAACGTGTACTTATAACGTTCGGAAATTATTTCATTTTTATATAAGTTGTATATTCCGACAAAAAGAAAAGAAAAATAGATTTTCTGCCATTGTTTTTAGTTTTCGTGTTCGTTAATGTAGAAGAATTATACAAAAGTAATTCATTATTTACAGTGGATATACGCTTGTAGACGGGAAACAATTTTGATTTATCATTATTCAAATATCGACCCTTGTGAAGCTATCAAAGTGCACGATTATATGTTAAAAGAAAGAATCAATGATGCTTGGAATATAAATATAGAATAATCCGGGAAGAGATATTCCGCTACTTTATGTATTATTTTCACTTGAAGGATTTTTTTCCCTGAAAATTGTCATGGCCTTGGAACTTATACTAATATTGGAATATGATTTAATTTTATTAGCTATATAGTCTAGCTAAAGGGTTGTGCAGTCGATAATAGTAAAATAAAAACGCATAATTTTGAATATGCAATTAGAGAACATTGCAATCTTTTAAGTGTGCTGACTGATTGAACAATTCAATAAATAACTTGCCTTTTATGTCAATGCACTTGTTTTTAATGTGAAAATTTTACATTTTATTTTTTGTTTAAAGCGAAATTCCTAAAGACAAACATTTACATGCATTTCCGTCTACATGTATGTAGGGTACTTAGCGCATTGACAAATCTTGTGATATGTTAGTGAAGATTTTTAATGATAAAAACCAAATCCAGAAAGTTATGAAAACGTCGCAAATGCAGATTTATATATATATATATATATATATATATATATATATATATATATATATATATATATATATATATATATATTATATTATTTTATTCTTATGTCTTGACTAAAAAAAAAAGACTTTATATCAAATCATTTTTTTTCTTATTAAATCAATGTTCCAGATAAATAACTTCAGATTATGTTAATACAACTTGAAACGGCGGAATGTTTTTAGAAGAAAAATGAAAAACGACGTAGAGAATAGTCGGTTTGAACGGATAACTTCATTTTCATTATGTTGCTGGTAAAATTGCAAAATGATTTTTAAAGGGTGTTATATCTTGCATTCGTTAAACTTTACTTCAGTTAGGCCCAAAAAAAAAAAATAATATGTGTGTTTCCGGTTTCCCGACCGACCCTAATTTTTATGCGCCAACCCTAACACTTTTTCTTTCAAATCCGGATTGCCAACTGTAATAGGTTTAACCAGTAGAGTCTTCACAAATCTGAGTTTAAAAATGCTTGTAACAATACAATAGAAAACACCACTTATCAAAGCGTTTTTAAGATTTCTTAAGTGCAGTTTGACAACATGGAAGTTATCCTGGGGTATTATAGCTTAATAAAAATTGCAATAAATAGTTTCTCAGTGCAGTGGTGTGTTTTTTCAGGTTGTGAGACTGCAGACATTGAAGTCTTTAAATAACTTTCACATTAAATTTAACTAAAATGCTGCAGTCCGGTTGCAAATGAAATTTTAAAAATAACTATTAATCCATTATTAATCCATTATGTATTCATTTTCTTATTCCATTGAGGAGATTTTAATATTAAGGCCGTCGATCTCTGATCAACCAGAATTTCCTCTGTTTCCGAAACAAACACCTACAGTGACGATATTAGTGTCTACTGTTATGTCAGTTGACCAGGAAAATATACATAATAAATACTTTATGTATTTGTGGTGAAAAGTATTACACTGTGTTAATCTATATCGGCTGTTATATTTGTTTTGTTATATTGATATGGAAATAAGATCTTCATATACACTGTACATTCCAAATTAATCTTAGATTTAATAAAGCTTTATTTCTGTAACAGTTGTCAATGTCCACAATCACGCCACCTGTATACGTAAAATATATTTTATTAATATATACAGAAAAATGATATACTAGAAAAAGGTGTTTGGAAATCTATTAAAATAATCATGTTCATCCCATTTCCTGAATTTTGTTGTTTGAAGACTTAATGTAAAAATATATATCTGCTGTTGGCATTGATAATAATTTTAGTAAATTATTGACTAATATTCATATCTGCATTCTTTTGTCATCATCTAATTTTCTGATGTATTATTTGCATTTTCCTAGGACTTAAACGCTCATTTAAAAAAAAATCCGACCTACCTACCCTATTTTAAAATTCAATGAAATAGGAAACACACATAATTTCTTTTTTTAGCCTTATAATCAAGACTTTAAAAACATTTGTTGCTTTAAAACTAAAAAAAAAAAAAACCCAAAAACTCAAATATTTCTTCCATGGTCATATATTACAGGTAAGTAATTGGTTAGTAAGAGTTGTGTACATGTATGTGTGTTGGTGAAAGATCGAACCATTATATTACAGTAGTGAATAAGGACAGTATGATGTATTTACTCCCGTAGTTGAACGTGAATGAAATCATTCACTAGTGCGTTTCTTGTCAATCATCGACATGCAATACACAGTACTAATGGAGGAGAAATTAAGTTGCAACGGAAAGAAACAAAACTTGATGATACATTTATTCCACTTAGCCGATGCTAAAACTACGCTGATAAATGTTGTCTACTACGAGGTCACTGATTGACCCAGACAGTATAATGGCCGCCGCCGATGCCAATAATAAATCTGAATTGAGCATAGTATGTAATGCTGTCAGCAAACCAACAAATGTATGTTGTTGTCTTCACATAACGGTATGTTAATGTACTATGCTGTGACTGATAACCAAACATATGGCTAAAAAAAACTAACAACTACGGATATGTCACATACAAAATAAAAACACCAAAAAAAACCCCAAAACAAACAAACAAACAAACCAAAAAAATAAAAAAACAAACAAAGAACGAATGAAAAAATCACTGTCATTTACAAATGAATAGGAAGAATCATCGTATCGTCGCAAACCACGGCCGGTTAAGTCTGCAAACCTCCCCCTGAGTTACCACGATGAACAAGTAACAACATGGAAGTGACGGATTTACTGAGCTCCACACTAACAAAAGCCATTGCTGTACAACAGGGCCAAGCCTGTAAACAACCCCCATGTACAGACTATCGGCTCTTTCAGATTAGTTAGAAATAACAGCCGTATTACCAAAGGACTCTGTCAACGAGTAGATAAGCTAAAAAACATGGAAATGAGATTTTCCGATATCTAATGGAAATATGCGTAGAAGACTGCGAAGCATTAAAAAAAAAAGGAAGACAATATTGAAATTCAACGTTTTCATAATTCTAGAGAATTAAACCCAAAGTGTACAAAAAACTGAGGGTTTTTTCCTGTTGCTGTATCGTACAGCGTGTATGGGAATCTCCTGGCAGTACTTTCATTGACGAGATAATCGCCCGAGAGATGAAATCAAAGTGCTGAGAGAGGTGAATGGTATTGGTTAATAAAGCTAAAATTTAAGTGTATTTGTCACCGGAAAAGAAGATTGGGTGGCGCTCGCAATTGTTGAAAAGATAATTGTACAGATGTTACAAGAGCGAATGCACCGTACGTGAACTAGTATACTATTAAGTCGAAAAATGTAAAGTCGCATGCTTAGGTTGTATTAGTCAAATTATGATGAATAATTGGCAAATAGTGATACCTAATTATACCGCATTTGATGTAATACAGGTATATATCGTAAACCAATCTAGAATATTTGTTACGAAATACTTTGAATATATACCATAACAAGCTAAGTACTGAGCGTACGTAAACAACCAGTAGCTGCTTTTATTTTCTTTGTCAAAAAAATTATCAATAAGTAAATAAGTAAATGTACATGTATCCAATCCGAGTTTATCTCAAAACACTACAGGTAAAGTCACAAATAAATGACTTAAGTATACTATCAGCGAGTTGATTTTGTAAAATTCTTCTCCCGTCACAGTGATCCCATGATAAAGGGATCATGACCAGACATTTCGTTAAGGCAATAAACGATGTTATACAACTGTCAAGTTCAGGTGCATTTGAACGTGTCTACATAAGAAATTCCAATATACCATTAAAACCACGCAGAGGATAATATGCAGCCTCACAACCCTACGTATCGAAATAAATTTTATTGATAGAACATGTAAACGAAAACAATCCTTGTTACGAAAAAAAACCATGCTCCGTGTACACAGTACTAATAATCAAGCCGACACATTTAGAACCATTTTAACAGGGTAGTTGTGTCAAACAGCTTTGTGACGTAGGCCTGTCTATTTCATTGCTGGGCATTCAGCCATTGCTCTTTGAAATTAACATGATTTGTCTGGCTTTTGAGCTAAGACTACGCAATCTGTGTATATTTCACTTGAAACCAGCGTCATTTTCAACTTGTTTTGACGCAAGAAATAAATAGTTACATCCTACCAAAAGTCCAAGGACTTGTTAAAATGGTTCTACTAGCCTGATTGTCACTCAGACAAAAGTATTTAAAACTGTTACTGACTTTTATATCAGTATTATATTCTAAATATAATAGTGATGTCGAATGAATATATCGGTATTTGACTAAGAGAAAATGACTGTAAATGCCTGCTTTACGGTTTTTTGAAATTTGGAATTCTGAATTGTATTTACAAGTAACACCATATTGATTTTTCTTTATACATGTAACTGGAATGTAGCACAAATCGTAAATATTGTCATTTATATTTTTATCAATGAAAACCATGGAATTTAATTGTCAAATATCGAATACACTGTTAAGATCTAATGACCATTAAGAAGATCGTCTAGTGTAGCAATAGTTTCGGTGATTAGCTTAAACTTTTCTCACTTGTCATGCATCCATACAAGAAAACGATGCCACAGTCTTGCCTGTTAAAGGGACATGGTCACAGTTTTGGTCAAAAATTATTTTTCCGATTTTAATGTTTACAATGCTTCAGTAAGGCATTTTCAATAGGCAACCAAAATTTGAGTGTCATTCGTTGAGTTATGAGCAAGTTACAGAGCTTAAAGTTCCTTGCTATGTAAACAAAGCTTTTGTTTATATTTTGAATGTTGAAGTGAAAATTCTATCTTTAGACCTAAAATGAATGTGTTAAATGTTAGAAACGGTTTCATTAAGCTTAAAATGAATAAGAAGATAGGCAAATCAGCTTAAGAAGATATTTTACTGGTATATTTAACCTATGTAAACAAAAAAGCCCTGTATCTTACTTATAACTTTACGATTAACTCTCAAATTTTGATTGATCATTAGAAATGCATTCCTAAAGCATTGTAAATAATAAAAACAGAAAATAGAATGTGACCAAAATCGTGACCATGCCCCTTTAATAACATATACTAAAAAAAGAAAAATTATCACGACAGATGGTGGAATCAATATTCTTTAAACCTTTTTTTATGTTCAATGTAACTTTTATTATATGTTAAAATACCCAAGAATTCTATCAGAAATAAAAACTCTCAAAGACAGTGACAACACATTTAATGGGAATCAATAAAAACGAAAATGAAAACGAACAATTATTTGACATATTGATACTGTACCGAAACGAAAAACGAATCAAAAACCTACTCGCCTTTCTGACTATCACGACATTTACATGTACTCCATTTGTGTGGATGATCTTAAGTTGTTCTGTATAAACGGATTGTTCTCCAATTACTTTGCTATTTGTACTTGATTTTAATCTCATTGAATTAATTGAATTCAGTATTGCGGTATTATCAATACATAGTTCAGGTCACTACATATATTTAACAGCGACATACACTTTGTCTCGTATTTTTAAATTATCTCGATTCTGATTCATACACTATGATTAAGTGCAACTCGTTGATAATACGTTTCTGAACAATGACTTGAAAGTCGCAAAAGGGTAACAAAATTTGAATATACATATGTAATAACTTTCGACGCAAAAACGGTATATCTTTTGTGATTAAACATTCATATATCTGACGTTATACACACGTTTGAGCTTTACAAAAAGAGGAATTAGTGACTTTCCTTAGGTATATTTAAATCATGCACACTCGATATAAAGCCCCCTTTCCATCTAATCACTGCAACAGTGAGGTTGGAGCTATCATTCAACCCCCCCCCCCCAGAAAATCTAGTTTTCAATCCCAAACTCACCCACCATTCATCGTCTCTTGCTTGGTTTTGTTTGGGTTTTTTTAATATGATACAGTAACTGCTTGTTCTAAATTTTGTATTGCTTCTTAGAAGATTTGATCACGTACTAACCAAGTTCATATACCGGTGAACTTTTAAATATTGCTGTTTATTACTTATATTTACGTTTGGGAAAGGCACATCGTTAAGAATTATTAACATATCCTGGCGTCATGGGTTTCCGATAGTCTAACACTAAACGATGTCTAATGAATGTCTCTTTAGTCAACAATTTTAAAACTATATCAGTTTAACCTCAGACATAGAAAATCGCCGATACTTAATCAAAGAAAAGATATCACTATATGCAGTTTTTAGATATAAATAAATTTGATGCCGCATTTGACCATTACAAATCAGCGTCATGTGTTTCCGATAGTATGATTCATCAGCAAATTTCTTCAATTATAATTAAAATAAAAATGAAATAACATTACAAATGTATCTATTAACGTTTTTTTTTAAATTAAGGTTTTATTTTAACTTAAATCGTTCAGTTATATAATTTACCCCATAACTACATTTCATCATTTAAACGTTCTATAATACCATTATTTGTATGATTATAAGTTACGTTTTAATTCCCGACGAAGCTTAATTTATAGGGCTCTTCGGTTTCTATACTAAGAAAAACTTTTCAATGTCAATAATTTTTACAATAATTTTAGCATGAAAATACGGCATCAGAAGTATATTTTACCAAACGTTAAGAGAGTTAAAATATTGTGATATTATAATCAATATTTTAAGCAGTTTTAATGACTTTTATTAAAGTAATACATGTAGTAAAAAAATTATTAGTCTCTTCAGTAATTGTGTGATTTAAATCTTTGCAAGCAGCATAACTAGGGTAATGCAGATTTATAGAATTGAAAGGAGACTCCGTACGTCCAGTGTCGTAAGTAATTTAAAAAAATGGCGTCATTTTGGAGAAAACTTAGGCGACCAAAATAAACTATCGAAAATTCATGACGGCACGATAACCGTGGTTTTAGGTTTGCAATTATTATGATGTCATGAAAAAGTTCACACAGAATTGAACCTTTTCGATATTCTAAATATAGGTTCATATAAGGAAGCATATATAGGATCGAACAGCATGCATAGCCTATTTTGTCCTCTTATTACAAACAAGATCATGATAACATGTAATTAGAATAGTAATACAAGTATGGTGCATGAAAATAAATCATGTACAAACAGAAGATGCATAGACAACAAGAATTAATGGGTGAAAAAGGAAAAATACAAAAAAAGAAGAAAATGATGAAGAAAGAAAATAAAAAAAAATAACTTAAAACTGTAATAAATAAATCATCTCTTCTATGATACTCATTAGAAAAAATACAATTTGACAAACCTTTCTACGGACATCAATTGATATTGCATATAATTAAATTTTTGTGAATTTCTTTTTCATGGAAAAGGTTTCTGGCAGATATTTGTTTTAGTTACTTATATTAACAACATCCTTTTTCGGTATGGATCAACTCGGACGTATACCACCCAGTAAAGAATTAACAGCTCTTTCAATAATTATTCAATAATTATCAAAGTTATCGTGTAGCCTGTGGATGTAATTTTATTTAGGTCTTCCGTAACCGTTATTCTTAATGAAACGACGTCTTCATTCCGCCCAAAAATAATATTCCATATAGCAGAGCACGTAGACGATTGAGTCACGTAGGTATATCAAGAACTTTCATCTTTAAATAAACCATTCCGATGTCCCAGAAAAGTCCTCCATGTCCGGCCTGGATACGCTGTTTCGCTGGCGGCGCCATTTTGTTGCAGTTCCACATTTCCGACGACCTTATTCCACGAACCTCGCTCTTTCCCCCACTGTTTTGTGGGAGTCCTATCGGTAAAGATAACAATCGAGTAGGAAACAAATTGCTATATTAAGTTGTGATAAAAAAAAATAAAAAGCGTCGCGAAATAATGTCAAAGTTCCCAGGAGAGGCCAAGGAGCCGAAATATAAATGATATACTCTTTTTTCTGCCCACTTCACAAAGCGGCCCAATACAATTTGCTTGAAAAAATACTTATCTACTTCTTTTCTGACAACCCGAAAAAAGGCCAACATTTTGCCCCCCCCCCCCCCCCCCCCCCCCCCCCCCCAAATTGTTGAACCAGGTATGGCTCTATTAATATATATTAATTTTAATGACACGCAAATTTAATACTTCAATTTAATGATTCATAACTACATTGAATCGTTCACCCAATTTGTATTTTTGTGTATTCTATATATATGTTCCTCTTGTACCAATTTATTTGGTTTGAGCGAATTAACTGAACTGAACTGAATAAGAACTTTTAAAAAGGGTTCTATGGTCGACTAAATTAATCTTCTTCTTGAGAAGATCTCTGTATAAAGATAAAGGAAAATATTCTAATTCTTAATTTTAAAGATTTAGAAATTTTCATGACTAAATAACAGTAAATGGCTATAAAATAATCTTTATCTAACATCAAAAGTAGATGTGACAAGTATTTTGTTGGCCATCCAGCCTCCTTAATGCATGTTTCGAATACTTTTCACTATTGATAGAATGTTTATAAGCAATATTGTTAAGTATTGTTAAGTATCTAGGCTATTTCATATATATGAAAATTGATATCTTCTGATTTTCGTAAGGACCACAATTAACATTATCGTCATACAACGTAAGTCAGGTAAAAACTGTAGAAATAAGTACCAGTTCAACTATTCGTCAACTTGCGTAAGGACCACAATTAACATTATCGTCATAAGTCAGGTAAAAACTCCAGAAAAGGGTCACAGTTCAACTATTCCAAAACGATTGTGGTTGTTTCGATTGGAAAATTGGATAGTACGGCTACCCAACCACTCGACCCCATTCACCTTACCCGATCAAATCGAATGGAAACCCCAAAAAGATGGCATTTCTGTGGCCACTACTTCAGTTTTGCATACATTTTATATTGCTCATAGACAACATTTTCGGCTATATCACCTGTCCATCTTAAATATGCTTTACCTTTAGATTCAATTTAAACCATTGATGGATTTTTGTTTAATTATTGTTGCTCGATCAGTAATATTTGTTTTTGTCTAAAAATTAGGACACATAGTTAGCCTTGACATAGTAAAGATGGTTATACATCTTGATGATTTAATTACATGAAGCAAACCTGAAGCCGCTTCAACTCCGAAAGTCGTGACACATTCTTCGATTTCAATTAATTTCTCAATTGGTGGGCATATATACCCGGGCTGGAATACTGATGGACGTCATGACTGTAACATATGAAATTCAACCCAATCATTATTATTATTCAAGGTCAAAAAGAATTCATGATAAAAGTCAGATTTATGTTCATAAATGAACATGTACATTTTGCCTTGTTAGGTTCTTTCAATTTTCTTGGTTTCATATGCTATATACAATGAACATTAATATTTAAACTGAAAAACTTTTTTTTTTTTTACTTTTAATCTGCTATACAATTATCATATATAATGATTGAATTAAACTAATTCAGACTAAGATGTTACTTATTCTAATTTTATGAAGGTTTAAAACAATCCCTTATTTGTACTCGTAATGCAATCATTATCATGGTGTCATCATCTAATAATCAAACATTTAATCTGAATTTATCAAAAACTATTTTGCAATTATAAAAACTATCTCAATAAGTTCAAGATCACTTAATGTTAAAATCACAATAAAGACATATTAGTAAAGATAAACAGGCTAATGATTTAAAATTATGCTTTCACACAAACCTCAAATCTGTGACAAAAGATTCAGGGTCAATATGGTTAAACTATAGAATTATTCACAGAATATTAGGCCTTAAATAAGGTGTTCCTTTAAAACAGAAACAATTAAGATATCTATTTTAACTGTCACCCAGTTTCAAGAATTTAGTTATAGATGGCTGATGAAATTAATTTTTTTTTATTTAGAAACTGAGATCTTTGGTTTTCCTTAAAAAGTAATATATTGGTATAAACTTGATCATACTAATTGATAAAAGACAAGTATTAAGAGCGTTGAATGGTCTAACTATTTTTAGACTATATTGATCTCCATTAAAGGATGAGCTCTATATGAAGATATAAGAAAATATTTAAATCTAAGCTAAAATATATGGAATTTTCATTTACCAAAATAAAAGTTAAAAGCTTGAAAATAATTTTATAATGCAAATGAATTTACACACGCTGTAGAACGACATAGTCTACAGCAGAGAAAATCATTTCATTTCATGTTTTATGAATCTCTATGTACTTTTCCTTAATTTTGTCAAATTTTACAAAATATCAAGGAGTATCTTAATGTTTTTAATGACCCCAACCCTTTGGTTTACAACGGCGCAGTGGTAAAGTGCTTCCTACAAAGATTACGTATTGTTTTGTTTACAAGCCACGCCCAACGATGTACGCTTTCTTATAACAAACTACGCGCATTAGTTCAATACAATGCATAAAAATGCACGCTCACGACTTTACCAGGCACCAGAGTATACACCTTCTATTGATAGAAATCTTTCGAGTTCTTTCCAGATGAAAAGTTTGTTCACATCGTCAATATTTTTTACAAGTGTAAAGAAATCAATCAAATTTTTCTTTTGTACATTTGTTTATTTCGATTGTCTAAATTTTAACGATAAAAAGCAGGCGGGGGAGATTTTCTTAGTGTAAGAGATAAACAATATTCTTTACAAACAAAATGTAATGTTTTAAATTTTTTTTTCTTTGAAGATAGATTCCTTTACAAATTCAACAAGGTATGAATTTTGCATAAATTATTTAAATTAGAATCTTCAGCTGATGTTTGCTACTGTAAATTGTAAACAGTTATATTATGAATGAAATATCAAGTTTTTTTTCGCACTGGCGTGAAAACAGTTGCTGCGAACAGTAATATAATTAAACAACGACGGACGTGTTAAGGAGGTTGGATGATCAACAAATTAACCATTAGATCCATCTAAATATCTTAACTATTATGAAATTAAGAAAAGTTTCCAATATTTTAGCTTTGAATTATAGGTACTTTCCTATATATTTATTTTAAGCTCTCCTTATAAAGGAGATTGTTAAACGTCTTTAAATGGTCACCACCACCCATCCCTTTAAATACATGCAATACAGTCGTGTCCTTTAGATAATGAACAAAAAACTTTTGGTTACTCAATACAGAAAACAAGGAAATTCTAAAGTTTGTGGGCAAATTAATAAATGATAACATGTTATAGTAGTCATTCACTCTAATACATTGTATTCCTTTTAACTGAAATAGTACAAAATCATTGTTGTCATTTACCAATTTTAATATTATTCATTGGCATATTTTTTACATATTATTGTAATAATTTCATACTTGTCTGTTCTGGGCTGTACATTAGAAATAAATAAATGTTCTGTTCTGTTTTTTTCTGTCCGTCTTGTTAACGTATTCGTGACACCGAGTCATCTTGAATTTTAAAAGTACGTCTACATGTACTTAGCGATGACGGCCTTTTTTTAAAAACATGATATTAGTAATAAGAATGGGCAATTATAGATAGTTGAAAGTAGTGAGCCTAATTCCATGAGTTTATTTTAGCCACTGAGAGCATCCTTTTTCACATATCAGTCCCCTGAATGAAAGAAATTTAAGGCTATACTTCATTAGTACCGATTCTAGCAGGAAAGAGGATCTCAAGAGCTGAGATAAAATCAATAAATTCAAATGTCACGAAAACTTTTGTTTCACTAAATTCTAAATAAGTTTGTCAGGAAAAAACCGCTTTCTTCCTGTGTTGTGGTGAAACGCCATTAAACTTGTAAACGTATCGTCATCATCTACATGTATGTCTCGTAAAAAAAAATTGTCATGTTTACTATTGTAACATCGATTAGATAAGCAACATCATTTCGAAAAATTGTCTATTTTTGTTTTTATAAATGTCAAATTCATAATAAATATTCTTTTAACATCTTTCAAAGTTGCTAATTAAATAAAAAATAATTGACCGCGTATAATTCGTTCGACGTGTTTATATCTGCCTTTAAGAGGATCTTCGTGCATGATTGCCTATTTATACATGTACACGTCGTCGTCGATGAAATACATGTATTGTATGTATATGGATCGGAAGTGCTGATTTGTTGATGTGAAGTTGTCTGAATATGCATGGTGTTCAAGTTTTCCCGCCATTGAGAGAAAGTCGTTTGGACATTATTCGTTGGTCTTCTTGTACACAAAGCCGTATAGAGTGTATGATCTGTAAATTTCAGTCTTGATGAAGTTGTGTCTTTAGCCTTTCATACTTGTTGGCACTAGCACGATATGAATCCATCACTCCTGAACTCAATATATATAATTGGCAGTAGACGAGCGCATCATACATATACCCTATGAATGGCGGTAAAAACGTATCCTCTAAGACTATTGTACTCTATCATTGGCAGTAGACTAGCATATCATGTATACATGTGTACTCTTTCAATGGCAGTCAAATCGTACCTTCCATCTTCCATTACATGAAGCAGTAGTATGACGCATCTTATGTTTATCAATGGTACAAGTAAAAGACTTACACGGTACTTAAATACCATAAAGATCAACTCTTATAACAGGTAGATCATCTCGTAAAGTCAAGGACAACATACTTACATGTGCATTTATTGTTATAAAATTAATATTCAATATATTAATATGAAAATCATTAACACTGGATCGACATGCTTATTTGATTAAACCGATTAAACTTGCAATGGGCAAGGTTCTCAGGAATTTCTGACAGGCCCGATAGCTGTGCCTGATGTCGACACGTCCTGTTTATTGACCATAGACATAGGACCAGTGTTTTCCCCAATTGTTCCAATTTACTAGGGATTCTAAAAGATAGAAACATTCCTATTAATGTTTTTCAGATTTGAGTATTAAACTGCTCATTCTTACCGCGATAAAATATAATGGTCGTCCTTCGGGCAACAAATATTTTCTGTGCGATTGCTTTTAAATCTACAAAATATCAGTTATTACAGAGAAATCTGGCTGAGTTTAATGGTCCTGGCACATAACGTAGAAATCTGTTAAACATTAATGATTCTTGTCATAATCCGAACACTTTTCATGAAAAAATAATAAAATAATTTTACCGATATGGGTATGAGTCTGATTACACTATGAAAATATTTTACACTTATTACTTGTAATTAAATCTTATTTCCGCATTCTGCCATGTACTTGCCTCGGAACCAGGTGTCATTATGACCTATCGTTTTCGAGGGTAATCGTAGCACGCTTCGTTTTTGGTACAATTAAAAGATTATCGCGATCTCTATTGATATAAAATTCTATGCATCCCTTTGCATCCAAGCGCTGTTTAGCCGATTGGTCGCCAAATTGATACCATCTACAAATAGTTGCAATCGATTCCTACTCCATGGGTATTCACCGTATTGGGGTTGACGCTAAATGTGTGTCAAGATAATGGATTAAATTTTGCTTATTAATTTAACCATAATCATAGACACAAACAAAACTTGGTCCTGAATGTCGGCAAGAGAAGAAAAAGAAACATTTATTGCAGATGAAGTCAAAAGATAAAAGAAAATATAAGTAGACTTTGAGATTTATACAAAATTATTGGGAAAATGACTTCCGTGACATTTGTATCAACTTAAGCTTATATCAGACAAATCTTTCTGTACAGATGTCGCTAATTCTTTGATAGGTAGATGGAAATTAGTCAAGGTCAACTTTGAGCAGATCATAATGCATTAGTCATAAAAAAAAATAATTTTTTTTGGTGAAGTTCAGGATATAAACATAGAAGTAAAAATGACAAACTTTACACGCAAAAGTATGTTCTTATTTTTTTTCGGTTTTATCTTACTCTTTTTAATGTCTATATTTATATTTTGTTTTCCTTTTTATACAGCTCCCAATTCACTGTAAACTTGTTACAAAAAGTACATGAGAAAATCAACACGGTGTACTGCACTTCCAAAGGTTTGCCTACATAATTACATACTCTTCTCTTAAAGCTATGTCTAACGTAGTAATTTGTCTTTCATAAGTTTATTGTGCTCCAAGTTAAAGATGAGAGTTTTTTTTGTGCGATTTACATAATTAAGATTATGATCGCTGTACGCTGTCATTTTGGTGTCAGCTTCACAATTTAAGAGAGTGTTCAAAAATCATACGAACACGATTTTATTTACTAGCGTCATCAGTGCACCATCACCCCATCCATGGTGAATTACCAGCTACTCGACACTTTAACAATAAAATGTATCAGTGTTCATTTTTGCGTTGGTTTCCGATTCCGTGCTGGTTGGCCGTGACGCTTTCTGTGTAGGTTTCTGTTTCCGTGCTGGTTGGCCGTGTCGATTTCTTTGTTGGTTTCCATTTTCATGATGGTTGGCCGTGTCGATTTCTGTGTTGGTTTCTGTTTTCGTGCTGGTTGGCCGTGTCGATTTCTGTGTTGGTTTCCGTTTCCATGCTGGTTGGCCGTGTCGATTTCTGTGTTGGTTTCTGTTTCCGTGCTGGTTGGCCGTGTCGATTTCGTTGTTTCTGTTTCTGTGCTGGTTGGCCGTGTCGATTTCAGTGTTAGTTTCCGTTTCTGTGCTGGTTGGCCTAGTCGATTTCAGTGTTAGTTTCTGTTTCTGTGTTGGTTGGCCGTGTCGATTTCTGTGTTGGTTTCCGTTTCCGTGCTGGTTGGCCGTGTCGATTTCAGTGTTAGTTTCCGTTTCTGTGCTGGTTGGCTGTGTCAATTTCAGTCTTAGTTTCAGTTTCTTTGCTGGTTGGCCGTGTCGATTTCTGTGTTGGTTTCCGTTTTCGTGCTTGTTGGCCGTGTCGATTTCTGTGTTGGTTTCTGTTTCCCTGCTGGTTGGCAGTGTCGATTTCAGCGTAGGTTTCCGTTTCTGTGTTGGTTGGCCTATCGATTTCTGTGTTGGTTTCCTTTCGTACTGGTTGGCCTAGTCGATTTCAGTGTTAGTTTCTGTTTCTGTGTTGGTTGGCCGTGTCGATTTCAGTGTTAGTTTCCGTTTCTGTGCTGGTTGGCTGTGTCAATTTCAGTCTTAGTTTCAGTTTCTTTGCTGGTTGGCCGTGTCGATTTCTGTGTTGGTTTCCGTTTTCGTGCTTGTTGGCCGTGTCGATTTCTGTGTTGGTTTCTGTTTCCCTGCTGGTTGGCAGTGTCGATTTCAGCGTAGGTTTCCGTTTCTGTGTTGGTTGGCCTATCGATTTCTGTGTTGGTTTCCTTTCGTACTGGTTGGCCGTGTCGATTTCTGTGTTGGTTTCCGATTCCCTGCTGGTTGGCCGTGTCGATTTCTGTGTTGGTTTTCGATTCCCTGCTGGTTGGCCGTGTCGATTTCTGTGTTGGTTTCCGTTTTCGTGCTGGTTGGCTGTGTCGATTTCTGTGTTGGTTTCCGTTTCAGTGGTTGGCATGTCGATTTCAGTGTTAGTTTCCGTTTCTATGCTGGTTGGCCGTGTTGATTTCTGTGTTTTTTCCTGTTTCTGTGCTTGTTGGCCGTGTTGATTTTTGTGTTGGTTTCTGTTTCCTTGCTGATTGGCCGTGTCGATTTTTTCTGTTGGTTTCCGATTCCCTGCTGGTTGGCCCTGTCGATTTCTGTGTTGGTTTCCGATTCCCTGCTGGTTGGCCGTGTCGATTTCTGTGTTGGTTTTTGTTTTTGTGCTGGTTGGCCGTGTTGAATTCTTTTTTGGTTTCTGTTTCTGTGCTGGTTAGATGTGTCGATTTCTGTGTTGGTTTCTGTTTCCGTGCTGGTTGGCCGTGTCGATTTCATTGTTTTTTTCTGTTTCTGTTCTGGTTGGCCGTGTCGATTTCTGTGTTGGTTTCCGATTCCCTGCTGGTTGGCCGTGTCGATTTCTGTGTTGGTTTTTGTTTCCGTGCTGGTTGGCCGTGTCGATTTCTCTGTTGGTTTCCATTTCCTGGCTGGTTGGCCGTGTCGATTTCTGTGTTGGTTTCCGTTTTCGTGCTGGTTGGCCATGTTGGAATCTTTTTTGGTTTCTGTTTCTGTGCTGGTTAGCTGTGTCGATTTCAGTGTTAGTTTCCGTTTCTGTGCTGGTTGGCCGTGTCGATTTCTGTGTTGGTTTCCGTTTCCGTGCTGGTTAGCTGTGTCGATTTCAGTGTTAGTTTCCGTTTCTGTGCTGGTTGGCCGTGTCGATTTTAGTGTTAATTTCTGTTTCTTTGCTGGTTGGCCGTGTCGATTTCTGTGTTGGTGTCCGTTTTCGTGCTGGTTGGTCGTGTCGATTTCTGTGTTGGTTTCTGTTTCCCTGCTGGTTGGCGGTGTCGATTTCTGTGTTGGTTTCTGTGGGGTTTTGTTTGTTAGTTCTGTGTTGTTGTGGAGTTTTTTTCGTATCGGTTGGCCGTGTTGGTTCCTCTGTTGTTGTTTTGTTTTTGTTGCTATTGGTTTCTGTTTTTGTGTTGATCTCTGAATTCTGTGTTGGGGTCTGTGTTGGTTTCTTGATTATTTATGTTGGTCTTGTTTTCGTTTCTCTTTCTGAATTTGTTTCTGTGTCTGAATTATCGTTTCTGAATTCTGTGTTGGTTGGCTGATTTTGTTGATGACCTTGACCCGACCTTCAGTTAATATGAACACGACAAAGATGAGGAATCTCTAACGATAACCAGCACTCTTATTTACATTTATGATACTGGTATGTTAATCCGCGACTTGGGTCGACAGTACACATGTGATTATTGATCGTTTCCACGTATTCTCAATTTCTCTCTAAATGGTTTGGCTTGTTGTACAAATGGAAACCATCTCAGATATTTCCGCTCCGGAAAACAATTTTGACAGGTTATCTGATATGACCTTTTCACAAGGACTGGTTAGAAAAAAATTATGTAATTTCGCAACTTGAAGTGCATTTTTATAAGGCAATTGATGGTGTTTTTAAGTACAGTAATAATTTTTTATCTCCTGCGATTAAAGTTTCAGAGGACATAAAAAATTCTAATAAACTCGACATTGTGTATTTTTATGATTTGTTAAAGGGTTTATATATTAATACATGTACATTATCTCAATAGACATTTCACATACATAAGTATTGTCTTTTTTCATTGTCTACATCAAATTCATACATTAAATAAATTTTGTCATATGGTTCATATGTTGATCTGATTTCTTCAAAATATGTTAAAAAAAACAACACCACCTAAACAAACATTTTGAAACATTTGCTGAGAGTAAACCGTAAAACAGCTAACGAAAATACTAGTAAGAAAAAAACTTAACATTTGTGAAACATACGAAGGCATAGCTTTTAAAGGGACTTTGACACGATTTGAGATCAATTTTTTATTTTTTATTTTAATGTATAAAATTCTTTACTTGTGCATTTTGAATGATTAACCAAAATTTCAATGTTAGATGTTAAGTGTCAAGCGAGATACAGACATAAGAATTCATTGTTATGTAAAAAAAAAAAAAAAAAAAGCTCGAGTCTTATATTTCTTTACAAATAATGTAAAGTAAAGAAATTACCATTTATTTGACAAAATGACTCGTGGCAAACAATATAAACTGATTCAAAGTGTTCATAGATAATATTATCAACATAAGAAAGCACCTTTTCATTGAAACTTATACCAGTACATCACATATTTAAACAATAATAAGACTCGAGCTTTGTTTACAAAACAAAGAATTTCAAACTCTGTATCTTGCTTGTAACTCGATATTTGACTTTCAAATTCTAAGGAAGCATTCAATAATATCCATATTAACCATTCTAGGCATTAAAATTGGAAAAATAAATTTTGAAAATTTTGAGCTCAAATCGTCTCCAAGTCCCTTTAAATAAATGTTCCATTTTGTTTAATTAAGAAGGTTCTGTGGTCATCGATTGCCAATCAGACCCACCTTAAAATTAGTTATGGTGTTCTAGTCGTAAACTATTATAAAATAATGAATAAAACCAACTGATTAGATTGAAATTTTGAATATTTTCTTAACAGTTTTTTTTAAACAGAGTTTGAATAAAAGAAAATCATGAAGCATATAGTTGCACGTTTATCATAATGAACAGGTGAAAATCAAATGATATGTCTAAACGGAAGTTGCAGCTTTACCTGTGTTTATGTACATACAATGTACTTATGGTTTAAATAACATTACTGCAATAACAGTTAACACCATAATAATGATTGATTTCAATTGAATCTAATTATAGTATCCAACTACCACGAATAATACCTCAAGTTCAAGTTTAATATAAAACCCAAATTATAGTATTCATCAATAGATATATATTATTATTATAGTAATTTGATCCAAAGGGTCGGATCACGTCGATCAAGTTGCCAGGTGCAAACTGGCGCGATCATCAGCTCAAACTCGGCTCTTCGCTCTCACCTTTACAACGATAAATTTATTATAACACACAGTGGGAAAATCCGGAAAATCGGATGTGTCTGGGCGAATTCAAGACGGGGCGAAACTTTTTTCAAGTGTAGAAAATAACCCTGTATACAGTACACAGTTGGCTTCTACTCTCATCTCTTTGAATAGGAAAGGAATGTATCTTTTGTGAATAAAAAGTACATATATTTTACTCTTGTCATGTTTAAAATGTTTTTAAATGCAAGATTTATTGAACAACACACTTAAGGATCTTGTTTATTAAATTCACTGAGACTGTTATTTTAAAATGGAAATACATTTTAAAAGCAAATGTTTTAATCATCTTTAATTGGTATTTACATAATTTTGTTTTTCTCCTAGAGTACATTTAACCATCTACCTATTTAAATCAATGTAAAAGATGTATTTTAGAATATGTTAAGACTCATCAAGTTGTTTGCTTGTTTTAGGCTAAATTAATAATACTAAAATAATACTAAAATAATACTAAAATTCAATTTAATTTCAATTTCTTTATTGATCAATTCAGAGCCAGGGCCCTCAAGGGGCAACAATGATATGCATAAATTTTAGTATAATTAAGTGTTTGATATGAGGTTCTATCTTTAATAATTATAATAATAATCCCTTCCTCCCCTGTTACCATCATTACCCGAGTATGAATTCCTTCAATAGAAGTTATAATGCTAGTTGGTTCTCCTCCTTTGTATTTTTGGGGTTGACAGATTTCGTTGAGGTTGTTTGATGCCAAGTGACGAATGGAGTGTGTTTTTCAGGTTTGCTGCCAGCATTGAAGTTCCCTGGTCCGATGGATGGTACATGTACGTGTCAGGTTTGAGAATTTGGTTACTGCTGTGCCACAAATTTGTATTTTCAACATTTCCTTTCTAGAATTGGTGAGATATTTTATCTTAATTAGACCATCGAGAATTTCAGAGCGAGTTTACTCTGTAAATTTCTTCGTCCATTCTTGGGGTTATAAGGGAAATAAGGGAAACTATATAAACAGAGGTGTCAGCGAGTGGGAGTGTTTTTAAAGTTAATATAGGTACATTATTTTGATAAGCAACTTTACTTTCTTTCTTAGTTTATTTTAGATGGTTTGCAGGACGATTGCCATAGAGCTTGGTATGCTAGTATGATTCGGATGGTCATACGTGTAGTTTATTTCATCATATACATGTTCAGTAAAATTATTATCCATTTTAATCAAATATCTTTTTTTTCAAATTATAATCGAAATTGGTTTTTTTTTCTCAATTTCAATGTATTAATATTACAAAACATATAAGATTTCACGTATCATCAGTTGAAAAAAAGCCCAATTGTGGGTCGTTATCATGATGTTAAAGATATTTTTCATAAGATCATTCCCTGTACTAAAATACGTAATAACTCTACTTTTAAAAAAAATTTAGTACGCTACTGCAGTTGGCTGTAAATTATCACAGAATAAAAGTTGACTAAGAACTGTTTTTTTAATATCCTTATTATCCTTCACAAATTCTTTCTTTGTTTTCCTGGTTTCTAAACTATACAAAACCATGACAATATATTGCAAGAAAGTAAAATAAAAAGGACCAAAACCGTACGTCTGTCATATAAAACGTATTTTACTGAAGCACAATGAACAAAACAAAAAGTATCAGTCACCATATTGTTGTGGAAAAAAATCATCAGAAATAAAGAAGACGATCATCAAATTCAATTTATGAGGTCTTTCCGAAAAATTTAGTAACAAATCCGAGCTCTGCCGGAAAAGTACAGGATGTCGTGGTATCAATCGAGTAACGCGTTTTAGACGAAGATGTGTGCAAAAGCAAAAGCTGTGTTATATTCACGTCACATGGTACGGGGGGGGGGGGGGGGGGGGAGGAGGAGCGTAAGGGCAAGATGACAAACATACGAAATGGCTTGAGCACGAGTGCATATTTCCCATAATTCCTACTCATGATTTTAAGCATGCGCAATTCTAGCAAAAAAAAAAACCCAAACGTAAATGCTAACGCCTGACAGCATAGTAACAGTTAAGGTTCGTCATCGTCGCCATTTTCAATAGACCGGCTCATCTGTCACGTTTTTCTGGCAGCGGATCATACAAAATTGATAGGTACAAATATCTTCGTTCGCAAGTTATGTGTATTTTTGTACATCATCAATAAAAAATAACGATACAAGCGTTCATTTTATTAAGAATCATTCTGAATTTAATTTATTGCTTCTCATATCAATATAACCAGATGATGGAGACCAGTGTTGTATAACAGTTTTTCCCCCATAGTAGCTTTTCCCCCCGGAAAACCTGCTATATAGTAGCCTTTCTCCCCGGGGGGAAAAAGCTACTATATAGTAGTTTTCCCCCCATAGTAGCGTTTCTCCCTCACGTTTTTGGTTCAAATTTTATAAAAATTATTTATGGAAACCCAGTAAGGATTTAAAATCAATGTTTTTAACCATCAGTTTGCATATAAATGCATTCTTCTATACAGGTTAAATTTCGTTTTGCCGATTTATTATTTTTTATAGACAATGCTGAAAATTGAACATATGTATCATGGCATACATATAACTTATTTAGGTAATTATCTGATAAAGTACATGATTTGACAAGATATACACTCATGTGCTTCCAAACGACGGTCCCGATGACTTGATAAATTGTTTCTCATTAGGTGACCCGGGTTCAATCTTCTAAATACTAGTAACTAAAGTCTCTTTCTCTTTACATTTATCTTAAAATTGACGAATTGCAACTTTTTACGTTTTAATTTTGTAAAAAGAAATAAGTAAACAAATATAATGCGTACGTTATGTTTCTCGGAGATGGTCCAATAGAATTTAAAGAAACTTTATACTATATTTAAAACCTGATTTAAACTTTATCCCTAAAGGAAAGAATTGATTTAAACCACTGTTGGACATTCTGTGTTTTGCACGAAACTTAAAACTAAAATAAAATGCCACGTATAAAGGAGCTTTTTACAGTAGATGTTTCTTAGGAAGTTTTCTTGTATGTATTCTTGTCTTTATATACATTGTAATACATGTATATATAATTTCAAGTGATGGTATATATCTGAGAATTTTATTTGTTGAAAAAAATGAGAACAAAATACCTTTCTGAGTATATGAAATGCAATGAGTTGTCTAGTTTGAAATACATTTCACAATCTGAAATTTCATTTGATTTAGAACCCATTCAAGCGAAGTAAAAAAAATCAGTTTCTTATCAAATCATTGCACACAGTCACCCGTTAGATAATTATTTAGAAGTAAAGATACTAGTATATGATTACAGTTAAGATCGTCAATTCTAAAGATATTAACTTAAAATCAGTAGCCTTTGGGGACAGAGTGGGTAATAAATTTCCACTCCTTAATCCCTCTGCAAAATTTAGTCAAGATTTATCAGTTATTTTCTTTGAAAGGTGTTTATTGCATAGAAAATAATACATGGCAAAATCTGTATCACACCCTATATCAACCCGAGACTCCAATATCAGCCGGAGGAAAAGGTCATAGGGCTGATATTGGTTGAGAGATGATTCGAGTGTAATCCAGATTTTGCCAAGTACTGTTGTTTTTATCATATTTTTGATAAACAACTCGTTTATATTTTCATATGAAAAACCTTATCCAGCTTTATCCTAGTTCTCTCATCTCAAAACCGCCGCATTTTTGACGCTCAAACGTATTGTGACGTCCTCTAAAAATATATGTCCATGTTATAACGTCATAGTCCACACCGGAAATATGCATCGATTAAAACAAAATTATCCGCGGTATTTCAAATTCTAAATAAAAGGAGCAAAAGTGTTCCAAAAAATCGTAACAAACGTGAAATAAAGGGTGATGATACATGAATGTGATAAACGCCATCATATCATATCAGGGATGAAAAAAACCCTTTTTATACTATGTATTAATAGATGCATTTATTACTCTAAATTATGAGTTATCAATATCATCTCAGATATTCAAACTATTGCCACGAATGGTCCACCGTAAACATGACCGGAATGTAAAACAGGGGGAAAATCTACTATATAGCAGGTTTTCCGTGGGGGTAATCTGGCTATAAAAAGGGGGAAAAACCACTATGTAGCCGACTTTCCGTGGGGGAAGATCTACTATATAGTCATTTTTCCGGGGGGGGGGGGGGGGGGACCTGCTATATAGCCATCTTTCCGGGGGGAAAGATGGCTAGGGGGAAAAGGCACTATTTAACACCGGAAGTTTTTGAATAATATCATACTTTCCTGATGGTTGTTTTATTTAAGCATAGAATCACTTTTTTAAAAATGTGGTCTCATAATTGCAACAAATTTTCATAACGCTCTAGCGCGCGATTCAACTTGTATGCACACACCGTTGCAGTAATGAGATCACATCTTTCAAAAAATAATGATTAAATGCTTATATTTACGTATTTTACCTTTATTCCCTTTCCGCAATCATGGAGGAAGATTGTATTCATACGTACCAGATTTGGTGATAGGGTCTTCTGTGTTATGAGTAAATATCACTCAAATAAATCAATGCAATTTAATAGGGGAAAGAAAGTGAATGTAAATATTTGTAGTTATAAATAAAGAAATGTTTTTATACTAGTGTACTGTATTGGGTCGGGGGGGGGGGGGGGGAGGGGAGGAGAGGGGATTTATTTGGTTCTCAAGAACTGGATAAATCTGCAATATCGAACGAACAGAATACAAAATATACTATATATAATAAAACTGTAATATAATCAACCTGAATTTTAAAAAAAGAAGAGTGAAAACAGAAACTTCTTGAATGGTGAGTGCACTAATACAAAATATATTTTTGTTTCAATGTATACATACACATGTATGATTCAAAACATAATTGTGCAATTATTTATCATACAAAACAGTGAAATTATATATAAGATTAAATTCTTTAAATTCACAATACATGTACTTTTAATTTCCCATGCTGCAAGCTAAAATTTTCTCGTGTAAGTCGTTAGTTAAATGACTAGCGTAAGGTTTGGCAATATTTGCTACCTTACGTAATAGTACAACACTCCAAAAAATGCCAATACTGTGAATAGGTTCATACCGTTTTTTCCAGCATTATGCTATAACAGTAAAAATTGATGTTTCACTTCTTTGCATAGCTAAGTTGCACAGTTAACTGAGTCCAAAACTTCTGATCTACATCCTGAGGACAAGGCGGTAACATTAGCTGGGGCTAGCAGAATGTGTTAAATATCAAATTCCACCTGTTAAATGGTCAACTAACTCCCAAAATACCTCGCTCTGAGCAGCCCATAACCTTGACAAAAGATCAAACAGCAAGTTCAGTCTAGGGTAACAAATCTCCAATTCCAAGAACAGATTTAGATTCCTGAAACGGTATGTTGATCGTTTCGATTTCTTAAGTCCTCAAAGTTCAAAGGATTTTCAGTCTTTACTATTAGGTCATAAATGTTATGATTATCTTTTCATCATGTCACGGATTACAAATATGCCCTTAATTTTTTTAATGCAATAAATTGATGGTCATTACTAATAATGCATATGCAGAAGTAACACAATAAAAGAAGCAAGTTGTCTCCATATTCTAAAGCCCTATTTTTGTATTTAAAAAAAAAGACATAAATAATCAAATGTAACGCATTGATTGGTTCTTGTTCATATCGTTTAACATACGTTGCCAACATTAAAAATACGACGCGCGTTTTTAACCTTCACACTACAAAATATGCAGTCTTTTCCATTTTATGAAACAGTTGCTCTGCAGGACTTTCTCAGTACATGTATTTACAAGTAGAAAAGAAGAAAAAGAGTTGGGTGGTACTCAAAAGATTTATAAAGTTATCCTCAAAATAAAAATGACATCAAGACACCATGGATCAGTACAACGATTAGTAAATCCTCATCAGGAATTTATTAAATAGTGATAACCATAGGGGACATTGGCACGTTCTCTATTTAATCAATATGCAAGTTTTGCCCACCTGCATCCCTACAGCCCTGTTTACTATATTTTATAATCATAGTGTCACTGTGTGTTTTATTGTCTTTTGTAAACGACGTGGGGGATGTTTTAAATTTTGTCCCCCAACTTCTTTTGCATTTTTGAAAATAAACTCAAGGTATACATTCTCATAATTTCATGTTCAGTTTCACGCCATCTGGCATTTTAAATAAATGCTAGGTAGCGGCAATCTTCCCAAGTCAAGGGTTTCTGACCCGTTCCGCTTCACACAAAAACTCGACTGAACGGACAAAGCAAATGTGGTTTACAATTGTGCCATCTAGTAGGATTATAACTTTTTGAACATTGGTAAAAAAAATGCGTATTAAACAGAAAAACTATAGAAATATGGCTGCATGCTCCCATGGCAAGTTGTTTATAGTTATCATAGTTATCGAATTTGTATAAAAGATTGGTTCATGAGGACTATAACCAGTAGCAGTATATCAATTGCTTGCGGTGTTGTCTCAGATCATTTTTCAATTAAAATTACTCTTAAAACATTGTTTCTTATTGGATCATGCACAGTTAACTTAGATACGACCAATCAGATACCTAGGTTTCTAACCCCGTCAAACTCTGCCTATTCTATCAAGGGTTTCTGTAGAGCGGAACGGATCAGAAACCCTTGTCTTGGGGAGATTGGTAGCAGCGGAACAAAGCTAAAAATGTGCTTCAGTTTCAGTTGGACACACAATGGCCAGTATTTACGAGCACATAACACATTTTTAGTTGAAAAGTAGTAAAATTTGTTAATAAAATGACCATGGTCCACTAGCACAGTTGACCTTAAAATAGTCATCAAGAAATCGAAGGCGAAGATGCGATTAACTCAACCAATTAACTCCTTTTTAGTTACAGTTTGAATATATGTAGTTACTTTGTCAACGGCATTCGTTCCTGAAATATTGCAGCTCTTTCGGGCATCAAATCATAAAGTTGTCGTCGGAAATGATTTGCCTTACAGATTGAGTCATAATTCTTGATCTGATTTTGGATAGACACAAAGAACAAGTTAGTAGGTCAGTAGATTAAGTGAACGATGAAAGTTTATTATTCAAGTATGACTGGGTGTTCACCATTCGGCCAATTATAGAACACCATGTTGGGCTTGAGGTATATGACATATTGTAATATTTATTGTATCCTTCGTGACTTGCATATTGCAATCAACTTGTACCAAAACCTATTGACATACTTATAAATTGTAGCACTGCGTACATTGTCTATTTAACGCATATTTTCTCAGTTTTTTTACCTTCAAGCATATGGTGATTATAACAATTTCGCAAAAGAACTGTATTTTCACGACCGTGATTGCTTAATATGTTGCAATAAAAAAATAATTCCAGGAAATCATCTTGTACTTTTCCAATATATGTCTTCAAAGAAACTCATGCTTGTCTATATGACAATCAGTCTAACGTTCTATACATTTTAGTTTGTCAAAAAATAGTGGCCCACGACATGTTTTCTTCAAGTTGGTGTAATATTCATTTTTTTTTCGATTGTCATTACTTTTCGAATATCTTATGCGTTATACATACTTGTGTACATCAAGATGTAAAAAAAAAACCCGAATTCAGATATCTTTTAATGGATTTAAGGGAGTGTGAATAGATATTTTATTACGATCTTCAATTTTCTTCGACGATGTCGTCTTGATTTTATAGCTTTGTCATTACTCCCACTATTCAGACAAACACAGGGCATAAACATGATTCTGATGAGGTTTCAAGGACCTTTCCCCGATGCAAACAAGCGTGTTCTCTATATCAAATACTGTCATTTGTAGGCAAAACCGTCGTTTATTCTTATTTTTAACAGGAGCTGTAAAGTTTTAAAAATACCAAACAGGAAAGAAAGTCTCTAATTACATCTCGTTCTACGACTGAAAAGAGAGCAGCCTTCAAAAATATCACGTCCGTTTGTCTGATTTCGAGACTTAATTCAACATTTCCTAAAGTTGTTTTCTCTTATTTCCTTATAAGAGTACAAACACGTGAATGATAGCGGAGTATTAATTAAAGTTCATGTATTTGCTCTACAGCATAACAGAACCAAATAACAATTCAAACAGAACCAAATAACAATTCAAACAAAACCAAATAACAATTCCAACAAAACCAAATAACAATTCAAACAGAACCAAATAACAATTCAAACAAAACCAAATAACAATTCAAACAAAACCAAATAACAATTCCAACAAAACCAAATAACAATTCAAACAGAACCAAATAACAATTCAAACAAAACCAAATAACAATACAAATTTAGTGTCGATATACATGTATTCCTTTTGGTATAGGTCAGAGAGGGTCAATTGGATTATAAAATGTTAACAAATTAAAGCTCATAAATAGCAGTAGTTCATGGAGCATTCTTTGCTAATACAAAATGCTCATATACATGCACATACAAGCTGCTTTGTTGAAGAAATAAAAAAGGCAATTTTGATATCGTTTATTATCAAAACCACGAAAAAAAACAAGCTTTTTTGGTATGTTGGCATATTTCTGACCCTTACATGCAAGATAAATTATCTCAATATGCAAGAAAATCATGTCAACATGCAAGATGATTGTCTAGCTCCAAGATAATCACGCGGACATGCAAGTTACCAATTTTTTCTGAGAATATATCTTCGAAATTGGAAATTTTCCAATTACCGCGAGTACCTGACATCAATCTGACTTGCAACAAATTTACGTCAAAAAAATGATGATGAAGACATGCAAATTATTTATTTCGACACACGAGTTAATCATGTTGCAACAAAATTTGCATGCAAATATGCAAGAAGATTACGTTTACATGGAGCATACTAAAAAAAACTTCCATGTACAAGTATTATTTCGCATGTTGACATAATTATCTTGCATGTTAATAACGTTATTAACTCGTATGTCAACATTAATAAGTCACATGTTAATATAATTAATTCGTATATTGATATGAATTATCGCATGTGAACCTATTACATTTCATTTGCATGTACATTTACCCACAGTGACTATAAAAGTATATTAAAAGGATTGGTGTCTTGCATAATATACATAATTATCTTCCATGTTGACATAATTAATCTTGAATATAGGAAGCAAAAATATGCCACAATGTTTTAAATAGTTTCCTAATCTTTCTTTCTGGTTTAAATAAATAAACTCAATACAGATTCTCGACCAAATGCAATATAATGGTTTACTGTAGTAAAGTGGAGAACTAAAATTTTGTAGCAATGCTAAAAAGTTCCCTGGGATATGACCATGGTAAGTCACGAGATCAACCCTCAGGTCAGGTGAGCTAAAGGTTCTAAAAAGCTGATGGAATTGTCATATTGTAAATTATGAATTTACTGGATGTGTGTAAAAACAAAATACTAGACTAGGTATACAATATGACAACTTTACAATATGCCAGAATTATTTAACAAATTTGAAATTTCTTTACATTTGTTTGCGTTTCAAGTTTTTTCACCTTTATCTCTTTTTTTTCAAGATAATCCACATGCATAAAATGGCATGTGTACCTTGATAGAAAACAATCTTTTGCAAAATTTAATACGATGGCCGTTTTTATAAAAGTTTGAAAACAGAAAAGCAAGCGTGGTTTAAAAAAATATTTATTTCCTCTACTTGTATGATTTTATATTATGGAGATTTAGTTATTTTGTTCAAAGTTGGATGACGTTTGATGGATGGAAATATTGTTGCTTAGTTTCTAAGGACATGCCTCATTAAAATTTTACCCAAAATCAAATATTCATTTTATATCTAAATAATGCAGGCAATTGCCTAGTAGTACGTATCTATTACAAAACAAAGGTTAATTTACATTTTAATGAAATGCACATGAGTATAGAACTTAATAAAATTGGCTTTATGAAACTGCTGAGATCATTGTCATTAATATAGATTTTTTTTTTACAATTTAAAAATCTGAACTTCGTGAAAATCCAACAAAACAAAAACTCTAAAACGTTTTTTTCATACTCTCATGGTTAACTGTCTTCTCTTTCCATTAGAATGTTACATCTATAACCATTGCACTGAAAAAAGCATATACTGATACATACATTTAGTACTAGATATACATGTACCCTCCTTTCTTTCTACAACTTGTACCACAGGAAAGCATCACATTGGTCGGTTAAATCGTGTTATACAATCATATTTCTTTGAAAAAGTCCCTTCATCTATTTGTTTTGAACTACATTTGAAGTACTTGTTGCAAAATTCGTAATTTTATCTGTGAGGTATTTCTTGCCTACTCTGGTTGTCAGGGACACCTGGTAGTTAATAAACAAGCAGATCCAGCTTCTAAATGTTCCTCTGCTACTTTTGACTCCTATGATTTTTCTATTTGTGTTTGGTTTTTTTTTGGGGGGGGGGGGGGGGGGAGAGAGGGGTAACCTACAACACGAATAAATAATAATAAATACAAAGTAGATCACTTATGGAATCATGAGTATACAAAACCAGTTTACAAGAACTACATTTAATTGCAAATATTTTTATATATATATTTTTATATATATATACAAAACCAACTTACGGTTTACAATGCATGAAAATTGGCTTAGCAAATAATAAATTTCAATCTCATTCTCGTGGAATTGATTATAGTATTTTGTTTTATTAATCATATATCATAACTTCCCACGAGGGATCTATTTACTAGCATATGTTTTAGGGTGGCAGAATTAGCTATATGAAGGAGAACACACCTTGGGGACGATGTCATGATATTGTCTCAATATGGCAATTACTATATGAGACATCTCCCATATTTACACACGTCTATAATTTTTTTTGATATGGAAAATATTTATTGTAGCTACTAATAAAGAACGTGTACTATAATTGACAACGAAATCTGTATTGTTAGAATGGTGCAGGAACATGTCCAGAAATAAAGTTGCAATTAAGATACTAGTTAAGATACAGTATATCTGGTTGCAGGACACAATGGTAAAAATTAATATGTATTAGAAGGTTAAAATATTATAAGTAAACATGACGTCATATTAACCTGTAACCGTGCTCCGTGGTGACAAAACATGCCGCTTTTAAAATGAGGTAACAAAAATACCCTTTCAACAAATGTAATGAAACTAAACATATCAATGAAATAAATATTTGTGCATGTGTTAATGTGTTAGTTGTTACTTTCATGAAAACTATATGACAGACGGCATACTCTAAAACCTGGCCTGGCCTGGCCTGGCCTGGCCTCAAAGTTGGCCTGGCCTCACTTTTGGCATCAAATTTGGCCTGGCCCCAAATTTTGGCCTGGCCTCAAATTTTGGCCTGGCCCCAAATTTGGCCTCTTCAAAAATTTTTGGCCTCATATTAAACAAAAAAATTATCACATTTTCAAAGAGTTTTCATTGAATTGTTATTGATTTTTAAATGTTTAAGAGAATTTTTTTTACAATAGGTGACCTGGCTGATTGAGTTTTAATTGATTTTATTCAAGTTTGCACACAAAAATACATAGGATATGCATGTGCTACACTGCTCTTTTATTGCCAAGGAATGGATTATGCCCAATACTGAAGCTGTTGGCATTAAAATTCAGAGACGCAACCCCCTTCCCCACTTCAAAACGTAGAATAGAGATATCAGAATAATAAAGTAAAACATCATTTTAAAAGAGACTGACCTGTTTGATGGATAAATAAATATCTCAAACATTTGTAAACTGATTCATAACATCAAATCTCTATCCACATGCAATGCACTTTAAAAACGCCAGACTGAGTTCGCTTACATTACCTGTCAACACCAATCAAACCCAAATTTCCCTCCCCAGTAGAAATTCGATATCAGCCTCCTGCCGTTCAACATTTTACACGGTCTAATTTAATTAATGTCATTTGTGAATGACTGCAACATTGTATCCTCCGATAACTTGATTCAGTGATGGCCATTAATCATCACCCCTATATTAGAGCAGTCTCATGCATGTGTTGTTTGTATATTTAGGAAACAATTTTTCCCCTATAGGGTAACTTCGATATCAGAATTTGAACACAGCATAACATGTTGTGACCTTCAATGTTGGTTAGAATAAACAAATTGGTCTCTGTCATTATTTTTTTTTTCTCACACAAGTATATGATATAGGTATTGTCCGATCCTGATAGCAGTTTAAGTTAAATAAGTACATTGAAAAAAAAAACATGCCATGGTGGAATAGAATGGCAGTATTACATTCTTAAAGTACTTTGGAATTTAAAAACAGATTGTTTCAAAATCTGAAGAAAAAATTCAGAATCAATCACTCATGCCTGTAGTCATATATACATGTATGTTTAAAAAAACTATCACTATAAGACACTAAAAGCCATTTAGTGTGATGTTTTAAGTGTATTAAACATAAATCAATAAAAAATCAATACAATCAACATGTGTGTAAAGAAAATAAAATAATAAAATTGAGGCCAAAAATTTTAGTAGAGGCCAAATTTGAGGCCAGGCCAATTTTTGAGGCCAGGCCAAAATTTGGGGCCAAGCCAAATTTGAGGCCAAAAGTGAGGCCAGGCCAACTTTGAGGCCAGGCCAGGCCAGGCCAATGGGGCCAGGCCAGGCCAGGCCAGGTTTTAGAGTATGCCATGACAGACAGCGACATTGTCTTCGTATTTTTCGATTCACCCTCGTAGTTTTGTGACCTTTTCTGTCAACACTTTATTGTGAGACAGAATGTCAAATATCAACGTTAGCCAATTAAATGTAGTTGGATAGACAGAGACTACACACATTACTATGAAATTCTTCCCCCAAAAAAATCAGAACGAAGGAGGGTAGAAGTGTCCGTATTTCAGCTGCCTGTGTCTTTTTATACACATCATTAAGCACTATTTTGCATATTTTTACAAAAGACTGTATCACATGCAAATGCATCGTTATTGTTGCTGAACATTCATTGTCATTACTCACAATAAACAAAAAAAAATATCCCATTCATTGTTTTCATTGCATAAACCCTGTACATTATCGAAAAATCGTCAACTCGTCAGATTTGTGCGTTAATCGACGTCAAATGAGCAATAAATGTTTCCATCGATTACGTCATCATTCATTTAAGGCGAGGGGGAGTTCTCGAGTAAATATTTGATCCAATAAAACATCATTTTTCTGTCAGAGTCAAGACCATCGGTCTTGGTGATGTTGGACTTCCAGCACGTAAACCTAGAGATTCCCAACCCACCAGTGTTCTTAAAATAGAAACAAAGAGTACATCATTCGGAATAAAGGATATTCCATGGTTTCCGACGTCAGCAAAACGCAGTCGGCAAAAATCAACACGACCTTCGATGGAGATGGTTTTATTGTCTTTTATTGCTATATTTTTATGCGTCCTCACTCTTGCAATTAATCTAGTTTATAGTATTTGGCGATGTCGGGAATTTTGTAATTTCTACGATATTGAGACTAATTTTGAATGATTTACAAGATAGGAAAATCCTCTATTCAGAATAGCTGTCAAATTATGCTTGTCATCGTAGAGCCATACTTCACTGCGTACTATCAACTTTGTGCTCGATCGTATTTTGAATGGCGTCAGATACAACACAAGTCTCTTTAGGAGTGTTCATGTCTCAAAACCCCACCTAATTCCATACTGATGTATGTTTTTTATTACATTGGGGAAACTTTATATCATTTCTTTCCTGTTACAATTTTCTGAGATCTTTTTTATGATAATCAAATTGTTATATTATCAAGGCCATGTTTTATTTGTTGATAATATCAAAACATTATACCAATAAATATCGAAAACTACCTGAAACAACCATTCTTACAATTGTGTAAAAATTGGAAATTTATTTATTCATCTGCAAAAACAAATATTCAGGTAATTTGAAACTTTCTTTGAAATTGCATAATATTTTAATTTCGAATCGAAGTATCGAAAAGAGATTTAGTTTCAAAATTAAATAATCAAGACCCAACGTCATGAAATGGCGAGTGACAGTCATGGCGGTTGGTCTGACGCAGCCGTGTACGTCTTTGGTGTTGATAATTGAATCAAACAAAGTAAGCCCTAAAAAGGTTTGAAGGTGGTACTCCAAGCACATTTTTAAGTATCAAGCATACGATTTTAATATTAATTTATATGTTGTATATATGTTGTGTATATGTTGTGTATATGAAAAAGTTCATCTTCATTTTGTTTTTTTTTTAAATGACCATTTTCGGTTCTACTACATGTATATGATTCCGATCATCATTTTAAAATCAAACAGAGCAGAACCATTCAGAGTAAAGAGTTGACAAAAATGCATTTTTCGTAAATAAGTTGTTCTGTTTTGTATAGTTACACTACACGTATTTATAAGCAAAGCTGTGCTTTTAATGTTAACAAGGTCGTGTTTTGTTGGTTTTTCCAAATATCGGCATTGGCAGGGATATTAATCAGAAAAAGCACAAACCATTATTTTCAATATAATGAATTTCTATAATTATAATGGCATGGAGGATCAACATAGATTACCAATGTTACCATAGTATAGTACCAACGGTTTACCAATTAGTGGGAGTTTATTAATTTTTCTGTCCTTCCGAACATCGCTTAGCAAGGACACAAGATGTTTGATCTCCGATGTATCATTTGATAAACAGTTCTAGAAAAAGCCAAAGGTTGGAACTCCGGGCGGTTTGTGATTGTAGTGTTGTATAATTCTGTATTCTAACAGCCGCTCTGGAGCTGTTTCCTTGTGTCAATTACGGAAGTGATTAAGAGCAGAGAAATTCTGTTCTTTTCATAAAACTAAAATAATAATTAAGCTGCGCTACTGATATGCTTTAATTGGCAGAGCGCCTATGATAGCTCTGGCATTGATCATGGTATTTTCGTCCCAGTCAATGGAACACGATCGGTTGTGTACGCCATCACCATTTGTTTTGGTCAAGGAAAGTAAAATTTTCCAATCCCTATTTTGCCTTTTGCTTTTGTTAACTCATATATTTGCAAAGAAACGTTCTTAGTTGAACTTGGAAATGAGCTCAGCATGCATTCGAATTTAATTGACAGTTACATGTATTGGCAAGGGTATTTTGAATCACAGACACCCAACTTTATTGATATCATTCAATTGTATAGTAGATATATAAACGACCATAGGGTGTGATACATACGGCAAAGAATGTCTCTCCCGAATTGGTCTCTTCAGCCATAGACATTGCTGTTTCAGCTAACAAAGACAAATAGGACACGTCATCCATGGTCGTTGCGACCGACTGGGGTCTACTTTACATCCATGGGATATAATATCAAACGAGTTTGGTGGCTGTGATTTGAATGCAGAAACAGTATTCATATTTTGGTCTAACACAATTCTGCAATGTGAACATATAAATAAATTAAATATGTAGATACTGTTTACTTTTATAGTAACACTTTATTAATAAATATATTAAAGTCTGTCCCAAGATATTTATGCCGCACATTTGGACGATTTTTAATAAGAATGCACATATCTGTAAAAAAAAAGTGCAATTGAAATCGATGAAAGGAAACAACTACATTTTACAGAGTTTTAGTTCACATTGTTAGAGGCAATGCGGTCGATCGCTCTTGAGACAATGTAGTTGTTCTTTTTAAAGTTTTAAAGTTTCTTTAGTATAATTATATATATATATATGTGGAATGCATCAAAACAACCATTTCATGGCGTTGACATATTTTATAATTAAAAGAACAGCAATGAAACTACTTAATAAAGGGAGTTGATTTTTATGATTATATTTGCCCAATATCGGAACATTACTGAATCGGTATAAGTTGTTGCGGGTTTATCTGATGGGGAATCTCTGGAAAATTCTTTTAAGATTTTACCCGCTATTTTAGCATGTTGCACGTATTAACCAAATGAAAAAAACATATAGGAATATATCACTTTTCATTTCTTTTTCTGAGCCTGTTAAAATATATCCATATATAGATCAACATAGATCAACATATTGAATTATCACTAAAAATACAAGCAACGTTACAGTATTTTTAACAAATCATAGAAATACATCAACAGGACTCTAAATCAGTTCGATATATCCGTAAATTCGTTATATCCGTATTCGTTAAAACGTTAAATTTTTCAAAGATTTGTTAAGAATTTTACCGGGGACTCAAAAAAGCTTCACTATATCCGAGATTTCGCTATATTCGTGTTCGTACTAAACGAGTTTTACTGTAGTTCTCAAAGGATGCATGATAATGATAAAATAAAGACTTTCTCAGACAGGTCCTTCAATAATTTAAAAAAACGTCCATTTAGAGTTTGTCAACCAAGAACTTGGGTTCAACCCTTGTGTATAAAATGTATTAATACAATTATAGGATATGTTCAAACCATGTGAACCAAGAACAAAAAAAAACAATGGAAATATTAAAATTCAAAGATCTGATTTGCCGTTCACATTTCTTTCGTTCTATCTAATCACATTTAATTAGGTTTAATTTGCTGACATGAATATTACTAGTAATTATGCACAGAGATGGGAGTCTTTTCCCCGCATTTTGCAAAACTGTGACTCCATGATTTAGCAATACTTTGTAAAATTATAAGGGTTACAGGTTTTGAGTTTTACGATCATAATTAATATAACTGTTTTGTATCCCTTCCTTAATTTGAATCGAAGAGCCAGAACTCCAGAGGGCTCGATGGTCGTGGCCATTTTTAGACTATATTTATATCCTCCAAAATAAAGATATATGATTACGTCCAAAATTTAAAGCCTTTAAGATATTTGGATTTTTTTTCATTGGTAAATGACAGTTTATTGCTCAAAGTATCACATCTAAAATTTTAAGAAAGATCTGATGGACAATTTGTTGACCATCTAGTCTCCTTAAATCCTTTCCGTTGCCAAAATTGAATTTACTGTAATATACATACATGTTTATTCGTTTTTTATATATAACTGTCTAAAGTTCTAAAGAAAAAAAACTGAAAAAAAATGATAAAACAAAGAACACAAAAAACCGACCGAGCAAAGGATGTACAACATAAATTAAGCTGCTGCCTCTTTGTTGTCGACAGAATATATTAAAACAAATTAGGGAACACTAAATTTAAATAAAAGCAATTGCTTTTATCCTGACTTCATAGTTTTTCGTACCCCCTGGTCTCAGTAATGTTGGATGTGGGTGTTTATTAATCAATTCCTCCAATGTCCGCTCTACCACATATCCGCCATTTTACCTACAGAAGTAATGTTATGATTATGAATAGATAAAAATAATGACTTATCCTAGAGGGTATATATGTATATCTTTGAAAATCCAAAGTACAAGCCGGCATGAATGGTTTTCATCGCAATGAAAATCTTCTGTTAACTAATTGGGCCTTATCTGCTTTGATTCAGCAAACCAACATCGCGGTGTGGTACATTGTGATTTTCTGGTTGCAATGAAAAACAGATTAATTGAACAATTACAGAAAAACTGAATGAAAGGAAGAGCTGTCTCAATAATGTTCGAGGGATGTTATCAATTATGGTTTAAAAATAAGCACGTAGGTACTGGTGAACAATATAATTATTTTGTGAAATAAAAGGGACGGTTTAGAAAGATACGGCGCCCACAAGGATCTCTCATCATTCAAAGTTCAACTCTTGAAGGTTGCTTGTATCGCCAAGGCTAGTATTTGTGTATTGAATCGCTGATTGGGGTCGTGAAAAGCCAATGTGGTCGTCATCTTTTGTGTGATGTCGAGACGAAACGATGTAGCGTGAGGACGTTAGAAAAAAACCGTGCGCGTGCATTCTACTGAGTGCACGTGTAGGAGTTAATATTATTAAAGAACAGATCCAATTTGTTCTTAGGAAGATACTGACCCTCTAATTTCACATGGGACCGACGCTTTGAATTGCAGTATCGGTTTATACATGTACTTCTTCATAAATGAGTGACGAAAACGCTTATCGGTCTTGCAACTATTACTGGTGTCGTAATATAACAACTGATTGTACTATTAAAAAATCCACGAAAAAGGTTTCCTTCTGTCATGGAACCGATATTTTACTTGTCAATAAATCTTAGTTCTGACTAACATGAATACAATTTTAAATTAGATCGGTAAATATAAAAAGGACATCGTATTTTTTAATATAATTTTCACTTGACATCATGCGATGAGATCATATACAAAGTGTAAAAAATGTATATTGTATAATATGCATAAAGTATAGTGAAATTACCATACACCATATAAATAAAGAGTGATGTCTAAATAAGAAAAGAAGCAAACATAAGCATGAAATTAGAAAAAAGTATTCATAAAGATTGTTTTTAAATAAAAATGTTTAAAGTAAAGAGTTTGTGCCAACAAACTTGCACTTTAACTCTTATGCTTTTATTTATTGTTAGTATTTGCGCAACTATAAGTCACAAAAAGTAGAAACATTTTCCAGTGTCTTTGTGATAACACTACGAATCGATTTTGTAATGTATAATCCAATACATCTCATCAATGACTTTTTTAATATTTAATCGTACAATTGCTGAAAACTATTTAAATATAAGTAATAAGTAATCATTCTTTGATTATTATGAGGTGATCAAATATGATGACCCATTACTCAAAAAAAATGAATGAACCTTTTTTTTTTTAGGAAAAACTTGATTTTTGAGCGAGGAAACCATGTGCTTATAATTAAAATGAATAAAATTTATCGATATCATTTTCTGCAAGTTATTGCATATCATGACCGACACGGCTAAGACGAGAGCTTCGGGAAATAAATTCGCGTAATTCATCAGATTAAACAAAACAGGTGATAATGGTCGCCTTAGAATAATTCTTGATAAAAAAAAAAAGCATAATTTTAGCATGGTCATTATAGCGCCGAGAGTCCATAAGAAAAGCATCGAGTCCACAAAATTTGGACGATTTTAGAACAAGATGGATGCTGTCGAAAAGGAAGGGCTAATTTAATATGACGAGATCTTAATTTTTGGATAGTTTAGAAAAACTTACTTCAGACCAATGCATTTCTAAGACGTTCCTATGACATAACTAAGTTCTATGTTAACTTCTCGGACATGCATGAATACGTTATCTATAAAGGCAAAGTAACTCTAATTTTAAATTAGCATAAACGGAGTTTTAGTGTTTTGACGCTGAGAGTTGACATATATTTTAAATCTTGAGGTTTTTCTTACCTTTGGCCTCAGAACTATCTACTATCTAATGTTTGAAAATGTACAAGTCTCTTCTTTTCCCCGGAGATTTCAATAAAAGAGTCTAAAAATAGGACCTTGACCTTTCAGCCCTCTTATGACACCATTTGTACAGAAATGTAGACTGAATTATTTTCAGACAACCAGTATCACAAGAGATTATTGTGTCATGCTATCTTATATAAATACTGTTGCAACATAGACACAAAAGCTCACTTCAAATTGCAAAAAGAATTCTAAACCTTTAACCCATTTTAAGATTACAACTGCTTTAAATATATTTGACCACACTATTAAACCTATTATTTTGTACGGTTCTGAATAATAGGGATTTTTTTTATCCGATTTTATAAACATTTGCTAAAGGTTCATTGTAAAAGCAGCAACTTTGCCGTCAGATCTGAGCTGGGACGATTTCATGTACAGTTTGATATTATTAAAAAATATGTTGTTATATTGCCACAGACTAGAAACACTTCAAGAATTACCATTAATCAGTGAGGTTTTAAATGCTCTAAAACACTACATCATAATGGATTTACTTCATGGTACTCTTGCATCAACTTCTTTCTAAATCATATTAACATTAAACCTAATGACGCTTTAAGTATGTCTCATTCCAGATTTAACGTAACTTTAAAAAAATATTATTTAACTTCTATAACACTATATGGGAAATTTATAGGATTTTAAATAAGGATGGTAAATTATGTACATTCACTATCAACATGGATCTGTAATAACAAATATCGAATATCAGCTCAAAGACTTTAAGTCCAAATTGGTCGATATCAAAAAATCAACAACAAAAAAGTCTCTTTTTTTAACAATAACAAGGTATCTGCCCGCGATGTATAATGACTCATCTTACATTCTCCATCATAGCGTTAATTAGTCAACCCGTGTTCTTGGTTACCCCGTTCTGGAAAGTTCTATTCATCAAAACTGAAATCGCGCATTAAAGAAACGAATTGGCTCATTCTATTTATTCAACATTAGTCAAATCTTAATTTCTATGTATACCCTAAATAGGTTCCCAATAAATATTTTCACTCTTTACGTAATCATTCAATATTTCATTGCAAGTATATATGTTGATGCGAACTCCCACTGACTTGGATCCGCCAAAGCGCCACCACCTTACTCTCATATTTGCGATTTCGGGCTGGTTTATCGAAAATGAAAGTATGTTTTTAATTAATAATACAATAATTATCTATCAGGTAAAATTCAATTAAAGCTTACGGAAATCAGTTAACACGTGTTGAAATACCAAATATGTAAGCAGTTACTCGGGTGCAGGCATTTCGTAGTTTATTGGCAAAATGTCTTAATTTTTAAGTATAGATTTTTTGGGATTCTAACAAATGAAGACCCTGAAATTTTGAGATCATTTGCAAAGTTCCTTCAAAACCTTCCATAATTAATAAATTTGTAACTTTTTGTCAGTTAGACGATTTACCATTTATCATTTACTTTGAAATATTATTTATCTATATGTGTACACACTTGTATGTAAATATAATTTTGTATACATGTGTTCTATCTTTGGATCATCCTCCTACTGGTGATTGTAAATCTCTGTTGCCCCTTTGGGGGCCCAAATTGGTTCAATAAAATCTTGTAATCTTGTATATCAACTAGGTCCAATAGATGGTCATCTAATAATTCATAACGTCAGCAAAATGTGATGCAACAATTTATCAGGGAGATTTATAATTATAAGCTCAGCAGGTTTGATAATTTTATTCTATTTCTATAATGTACCACTGAAAGACAAAACTTATTTATAATACAGACACAGTAGGACAGACATTTTGTGTTGCTATTCTGAGAGTTTGATATTTTCCGGAGAACATGCAATGATTTACATGACTCAAATATTGGGGTTTTTTTTTTTTACTTTTTTTTTGGGGGGGGGGGGGTGAACAGTTGAGATTAATATTGGAACTTCCCCTATTGATGTAATCCAACAACAACCACGACAACTGGCCTGTCTCCGTTCTTTCAATTGTTACATGTAATAAAATCAGGATTTTGTTTGTTTTATTTGAAGTTGATATGACAAAGCATAACCAAACAAATGTTGAAATTTCGAAAAGAGAAATGAAAAAAAGACGGATTGTAGGCAAAGTAAACTGAATTGCTATGCAAGTGTTTCTTTTGAAGGTCTCTCGGCCCAATAGATGAAGCAGGGAGTAACTCAAAATCGAAAGGCACTGTCATTAGTGGCAATCGGTGATCATTACAGATTACAGTAATGAATCCTTATCAATTTATCTCGCTGTGCCTTTGGGTAGATATGAGATTATATATAAGATTGTTTTACAAGAGGGAGCACCGGAAATATCTCTTAAAACACAGCACTGAACACCTTTCACTTGTCTCCTAATGAATCCAACACGTATATACCATATGTTACATCCGTGATCAAATGGTCGTTCATTTGCAATAACACTTAAAGGAGCGGTCTTTATTTCATTCATAAATGCGCATAATCCCTTTATTAATTATACTTTTAGGGTCGAATTGTAGTCAGTTGGCAAGAAAATAACAGTATCCGTCCAATCTAATTATCATACAAACCTCGAATGTATCAATTAAATAACGATTTGTTTCAGTATGACAATTTGTTTCATCGCAGTGATGGCCTACTGACTCACTAAGCTATAAGCGTGGGCTTAAAAACCACATATATCATAAAGAAACGATGGTAGCCTATTGTTTTTGGCTTATCGTCCATGCACCGCCAATCGAAAAATCGATGTCTTTTGAAAAGAGCTGAACTGTAAATTTATTTTTATAGTTGATTTTACTCGTATGATTTCAATATTGATGGATAATGTAAATGCCGTAAATGATTATTCCCACTGCTTTTGTTGTAGGCAGTTGAAGGTCAGGATCACAAATTTCGATCCATGACATTTTTTAGGTTATTGATGCACATCAGTGATATTAGCGGAAATGTGCAACCACCCAGACAGTTGGGATTAAATTCTGTAATGTCGCATGCAAATCAAATACTTTCCTGACACTTATAAGGGAATTTATGAATTCGGTAATACTTCCCGCGATTACTGTTTCAGGGGACGAGATCCAATCTTTGACGAGGATTCTTCTTTGCATTGTCCAATTACCGCTCCCGAAATCCAGAGAGTTTGTTCTTCCCATTTAGCGGACCTATATACAAGCCTTACCACGTATAGAAACAACCAAGATTTTGATAGCGTCATGTTTTATTATACTGCAAAAATGACGTGGTTGGCTCAGGTATATGGCGATGCTCTTCCGGGACTTATTTAAACGGGAGAAGTTTAAATGGAAACAGTATTATTGCTGTTTTTCAGTTCCTCGTAAAATGAAAGGGATTGATTTTATATGAATCGATATGCATCTAATGACTGTATCTGTTGTGTAATAAAATCACTTTCAATTTAATTTTTACCGTCGAGGAATTCTAATGTAAACTCCCTCTGAGCGGTTTTGTTTGTATATGTAATTCTATGATATCCTTGAAAACGAGTTGTTAAATGATTAGAAATAAAAACTAGACGTACCGACTAGGAAATATTGTGCCAAAGTTAGGAGCGGAGCACAGTGGTAAATGTTTTAGGCCCCAATAGACAGGTGCTATAGCTACAGACACAAAGACTTGCATTTGTCTTCAGCGGCTTGATTTCTGTAACAATAGAAAAACGCTTTGGAAACTGTCACCGACAAATGTTTCTCTGCAAGACGACTGAAACCTTGAATTCGTTGAGCGTTCGGAAGTGCCAAGACACTAACGCACTCACATGACGGAATAAAAAACATGTCTTCTTTGGTCAATGAAAAACAAAACAGAGATAATTTTGTCCGCGATAGAGAAAGTCTTAGGTGTCAAAAACTAATAAACGATTCAGAAAACAGTATTCTTCTGCTTTCATGCAAAAATATATCGGTTTTTAGGGTAATGTGTGTTAGGTTAATTACAACTTTTAAAAATAAAGATAATAACAATTGCTTGTTCGCATGCAATTTTACAGAGGAAAAAACTCCATGAAAAGATTCGAGTTCATAAATGTAAACTTAAATCCATTTTAGATGAATGTTAAACTTTTGATGTAATGCAACGACCGTGTGGATGTTATTGTATACAGCCTATACCAAACTTGATAATTATACTATGGGGTAAACTTCATCGCAGAATCAAGTGCCTGTGTTTTGATGCGGAAAACTATCGCGTTTTTTCTATAAAAAAAAAAATAAAAAAAAAAAAACAATTTACAGCGTTCATGAATATGATAGACAATGGGATCAAGCAACTTTAAAATATAGAGGAGCCAAACTGAAAAAATAACCATACTGACAGATGTGTAAGTCCGTTACTAACAGTTGCAAAGTGTACATTGTGTGGTACATGTATATATATATATAGCGTGACCAAACAATTAAAGCAATATGAACTGCAATTTCTTATTGAAAATGTTTATTGTGAAAATTGTAATTTAATACTCAATGACAAAAACGATTATAGTTTATAAATGTTTTTTTAGACATAATTTTGCAGGAAAAGTTATTTAGGGTCTCTAATTAAAGAACTACATTATTGAATTTAATTTGCTATATATACACCCGATGACATTTTCAAACACCCACTTTGGGCGTTGCCCCTCGTGACCGTTTCAAAATGGTCATCGAATATATATATATATAGCAAATAAATGGAAATGTATTGGTAAATATAACGCTGAATAAGAAGGAATGTGATGGCATCGGGTTTCATCGATTCCTGCAAGTTACATATCACAAAAAAAAAAAACAACCAGATACATGTACTCAAAACCCCGTCAATTCATGGACGTTGTACATGTAGGCAGTAAAATGCTTGCGTAATGATATTTATAAATGAAACACCAATTCATTTTGTTCTGTCTTAACGATGAAAAAAGTCGAGATATTTTCAAAGCAATCCAAAATTAATCTGTTAAAAAATCACGAGAATAGAGGGGGGGGGGGGGTTAAAAAAAAACCTTGACTTCTGCAGCATCTGATAGAATTACAACACATTTTACTTTTGAAGCTATGCGGAAACCTAGCAGGTTTTTTCAGTCGAAACCAAACAAGAAAACTTGTACTTGATTAGAGAGGTATGCGGCCCGATAAGCTTGAGTATAACCTTGATCTCACTAACACAGATCGGGAACCCAAACAAACAAAAAACTCTGCCAGGAATATGACAAAATATAACCTTAGTGATGGCAACTATCGGTATGTATGGAAACTTTCCATTCAAGAGTTATTTTTGGCCGGTAATTTGGAGAAGTTTGGGAAACTCTAGATAACCTTGTTGTGGCTTTATGTATATTTCTGTACACGGTGTCCTTGAAGATATACATGTATCTCTTATGTCAACGACAATAAAAATACAGATACAAAATATCTCTCATCTTCTCAACAAAATACAAAGCTTACCTAATTGTAGAAAATTAAATTTGAGTGGATTTTCGAGCATGTGTTAAAGAAGTCCTATATAAATACATGGGAAGATCGTGGAACATGCAGGAATGTCATTCTTTCGATAGATAATGTGGAAAAATCGTGATGAATTAAATTCATGAGCATTTTTTCGATAATTGACAATGATAAAATATTTGTTCACCATCTGTCTTCGGTACAATTTCTGGGTTCGGTCAATCAAGTACAATCCAACAAATTAGCTCGATCTCTGGTTCCAGGAATTAACAAACTCTCCCAGCATTCTCATTCAGGAATTTCCAGATGACTTGTCATTATCAAAACGAAAATAAACAAACGGTGTTTTATAATGATTCCATATCATATCGTTAACTGAGTTTCAAAAACAAAACATATCAAGTGTTTCCTCAGCAATGCAGGGATCAAGATTATAAAGCGGATAGGGAAATAATTACATAAGTGTATTGTTAGTGTATTCATAAATGTAAATTGCCCAAGGGGAGAACTCCAAATGATCTAAAAATTCAAATTCAAAACCCAACATATCAATATGTCTTCAAAGTTTTTGTTCAAATATCTTCAAAATTTTTGTTCAAAACAAAACATCTGTATATAAACGCATATAATAATATAATATAATTATCTAATTAGATAACATCTCGACACACACTCACTCTGGTGTATTCACAGACGTTCTGTCAGTTTGGGGTTCATTTTAACATGAAATCAACGTGGTTGGTTATTGTCAGTGTTTATTTCAAGTATGATTTTAAACTTCAATATATGCAACAGGTAGATAGTTACACAATTGGTGAAAGAAAACATTGATAAAATTATACTTAATTTTATTATTTATTTCGTCAGGAATTTCATCACAATATAGAGGTGTCCCATAACTATGGCACGCCAAATTCACAAAAATGAACAGAACATAGTTTAGTAGTCGATAAACTAGGTTTATCGACTGTTAACTATAGTAAACGATTTGTTAACTATAGTTTTCATCTGTAAAATGTAAACTAAAGTTTACGAATGCTAATTCAAGTTTTTATGTCTGTAAATAACTGTTAACCATAGTAAAGAGTTGTTAACCATAGTTCCACTACTGTGAAACTATATTTATCAGATAAACTATGTTTTGAAATCGCAAATCGTTGTTTTAAGTGATGAAATAGTTTACACTTCTGAAACATAGGTGATCGCGTTGACTATGGTTTACAGATGTGAAATATAGATTAACGGCGTTAACAACAGTTTTACACTTGATAAAGTAGGTTTATCGACTGTTAACGATAGTTTAAGAATCATAAACTATTGTTAACTGTTAACTATAGTTTCACTGTTAACTATAGTTTTCATCTGCAAAACCATTTTTAATGGTTGTAAACTATAGCCTACGAATGTTAATCTAAGTTTATCTCTCTGTAAATAAATATTTATCATAGATTTTGCTGATAGATACAGATTCACCTCTGTAAACTTAACGTAGTTAAGAGTTGTCAATCATAGTTTCACAATCGTAAAACTATATTTATTAAATAAACTATGTTTTGCAATCGCAAATAGTTGTTTTTAATAGTGTTAATTATAGTTTACATAGATGATCGCGTTAACTATGGTTTACAGATGTGAAATATAGATTAACGTCGTTAATTATAGTTTCTGTCCGTAAACTACACTTTACAACAGATAAACCTACTAGTTTTTCGACTGTAAAACTATATTCAGTTCATTATTGTCGTGTCGTACATACATGTACCACCTTGAGCAACGTTTTATTCCTGAAATCATATATAACGATCATACCCCCGTCTGTTTTCTCCTATTTCAAATTTACTGAAACCACACCGATTTCATATTGTCAAGAAGATATTTTATAGAAAATTTATCTGAACAATTTTTGTAAGAAGTCGGTCGCTTGCTTAAGGTGACACAGCGGCTTCGAAGGTCCTTCATTACTGAACGACTCGCGGCGGAAATTTTGCAATATATCTGTTGAAAAGTTGACAAGTGTTCCAGATGTTTCATTGTAGGGTACATTTGAATCCTTACATTTCTCGTTTACCACTGAAACTAGATTCAATATAAGTGAAAATGGCCTCGGCAAAGAAAATTTTACATAGTACGAAAAACACGCATGCTGTTAGCTACTATCAGTTTAATTGCAAAGGAAATTTTTTCTGAAAATCAACACGAAATGGATTATGTACCGAGAAGTTAGATTATCTTGCCGAGACAAATAAATTGTTTCCTCGGAAGAAAAAAACGATGAATATCGGTTCAACAATTTTTTTTTCTTGGTAACTAATACAGCCGTATTGTCTTGCTATCCTCGAATAGTCAGGGTTGTGGTTCAGATTTGCACTTTTGCTTCAGTTTGAAAAATGATGCGAAAACGATGCGAAGACAGGTCGTCTTCAACAAAACCATAATTTAGAAAAACAAACTTGGGTGATAATGATGTAACGATTGAATAAAAGTCGGTTAGACCACATCTAACGATTTATTTTATCTTTACAATAAAAATTAAATCTTGGTCGTATAGTGTTTACAGCACCGAGCCCCTCCCGCGAGTCTGTGGTAATTCTTAGCTGTCTCCACATGAAAGGGATAGGCAACAAAAGCAATTTTAAAAAGATTGGAAATTCCTGGGGCCAAATCTTGCCAAAGGTGGTCTATGGATGAAATAGCTGTGGTGGCTGTAGCAGCATTGAATGGCACTGAACGTGACCCAATCTGCGATAAGACACAAATATGGACTCTTGTCATCGCACCTAGAGAGAAATACTCATCAATAAACATTCTTGATTTATTCTTGTAAGTTTATTTGAAATTAACTGGAATTTTCAATTTATGAGTAATTTGCACGGGAGTTGGTTAGTGCTCGTCACTTACATGTATAATAGCTGCAGGTCTGTAGCTCCCGGTCTGAAAAAAATCGGGCATTGTTTGAGACCGGGAGCTACAGACCTGCAGCTACATGTATAAGAGAATGTAATGACTCGTTACTTTGGTCAGTTATTACTCCAAAGTATAAATATATCAAATCGTCATTGACACTAGATTATTAATGTCAATTAAAGTGGAATGCTACAATAATATTTTTGCGTATCTGATGGCTAACGTATATCATCTTTGATTTCACCTATTGTTCAAAGACGGATGTATATTTTTCACCATCTGGTAGATGAATATTTTTGTATATTTTCAGGGAAATAAGTTTGCACAGGGACTAGAATTATTATAGCACTAACTCTTTTTTTTTCTTGTATATCAATTTTCAGCACTGCATAATTAACAAATTGTTCGTTGCGATCGCTTGAAAAGGCCAAGGTCATGTCACAAGACTTTTTTGGTTTATTTTCATTTTTGTTTTTATGGGTTTTTTTTTTTACATGGAGGTGGGGGGGGGGGGGTTCAAAGCAACACATTTGTGCAGTTGGTCTACATGTCTCTGGAGGAGGGGGGATAAGTCGAACAGAAAAAAAGCTGATATCATAAGATAACCTTCGTTTTTTTAGCAGGTGATTTGGCGCTCCCAGACCATACTTCAACTTGTGGCGGTGATAGGGATTTTATTTCCCGTTCCTCCAGCTAGAGAATCTGATTTCAATGTAGTTAGACCAGACAAAAGGTCGAGATTATAAGCGATAGATTGTTGATTTGCGACGTAGAGCTTACTGTGTTATGTATAATATCGGTTTACAAAAAAAAAATTATTACTTACGACCAAATATCGAATGGTTATCAAATGATTCTGAACGCAAAAAAATTCACATGGAACCATTTCTAGATTACTGACAACTTATCCATATATGATATAGTAAGAGTTAACTATTGATAATGAGTTGAAACATTTATCATAGATATATTTTTTGAGTATTTAGCTATTTGTAAATCGATGTAATCAAAAAACCATAATCGACGGGGTGATCAATCGCAACTTCTCGGGCCTTTCCGGCAGCGCTCTCTGGAAAGGCCCGAGAAGTTGCGATTGCAGGGTGATTTGTAAAAAAAAAAATACTGGATGACCTGAAAGAAGGCATTATGAAGCTCAAATAAAATAATTCACATGTATATATAAAAGTATGAAAATACTATAAACAAGCTTATAACTTCAAGCCAAGGTAATTTCCCATGGTTGTGCTATCGGTAAAGAATTCATAATCATTCAATCAGCGACGACTTTTTATGCTCCACTTTCTGAAGATAAACCTCAGTAGGGACACTTTTCTTTTTGCACCGGAAGAAAGGAGTTTCTGTTTTCGTTGGCAGGTTTAAGCTTGATATAACTCTTTGTCTCCATTGTTTTCACTTTATATGAAGTCACTAATCCCCATTTTCATGATGGTGTATTATTTTTTATTTTAATTTTTTTTTGCAAAGCTCTTATTCAATGTTAAATGTGCGCATTGGTTTCCTCAATGTATCAATGGAAAACCTTAATTGGGACACCAAAAACTTTTTCTATGCGAGGGTAGGTTATTTTCCCTACAGGGAACATTTTATTTCATAAAAAAAACCAGGAAACTATGAATTAAGTTATTTTGAACAATAAATCGCAAAATAGAAAGACGCCAGGACAACTATGCGTTGTGATAACTCAACACAAAGATATTCATTTCACTTGAATAAATCAACTCTAACTCGATGGTCGTGGTCATTATATAGTATGTAATATGCCTCTGGACAAAGAAGTATTTTCATATGATGCACGTGGAATTACACCAATAAGTGAACAGAAAACAAATGAATCTTTTAACTTTCTATCAAAAGGAGGGTCAACCATCCAGGGATTCTAAATCGGGGTGGGGGGAGGGGGGGGGGAGTCACCTGTGGGGTGGTCATGTCACACAGAACATTTGAAGGTCACTGCTTATCTTCAAATTTTCGAAGGCCGCCTTATCATTCTCACCCAAGACTGTGTTACTTGAAAAAAACATTACTGTTCAGTATTATACAGGTCAAATATATGTACCACTATTTTTACCCCGTGCTCATTGACGCGAGTAGTTTCATTCTAAACATATATGTACTTTTTTCCAAATTTCCCAGGGGTGATATATGGCCGATTTTGGTTCCTTTTAGGGCATGGATGGAAAGAAGGTTTGAAAAAATACAAGCAAGAAAAAATATCAGAAAATTTATTTAGAAGGTGCAATATCTGTCTATCAATACATTTCGATTGATGTAATAATTTTACATTCACTCACATGGTAGGGATTGACCTTCTATCTATATCATAAAATTAAACAAGGCGAGAAAAAAAGTTTTGTAAACCAACAGGGGTCCCCACTTTTAGGTATCAAGCGAAACAAGCATTCTGATAGTGTTGCGTAAGCAATACATGTCCCCCACCAGCACCCCAATTTCAAATGGAAACAAATGTCGTTTTATATGCTTCTTGTGAATATTTCTGTAGGAAATTCAGTGAAAGATTTTTATAAGAATAAACCCGATTAGTAATTCAAAATGAGTAGTTTAAAATTAAGTTTATCATCATCTGTTGGTCAGGTTCATTTGGCGTAGCACTTACCCGATCACTAATACGAGATATTTTCAAAAATTGATATAAATTTATCACCTGTTATTAAAAAGTAACGAAAGTCGAACTTGATAAGTGATAATTGCTGTGTTTGATGCAATTGTACAGTATGATCTGCACGATAAATTCGCGTCATCTTAGCTTTTTTCTAGCGTTCCCGCAACTACATGTGCGTTGGTCTATATTTCTGGAATACTCATGCTCGACTTAGGGCATTCTGGGAAAACTACTGTAGATAGCCTGTGCGATTTCGTTTTATCATAAAAAAAATAGTTATGATCCAAATTCTAAAGTTTCATTGTTTATTTTCTAACCTACACATAAAAGTACAAGAAACACTTAGGTCATATAATGCAAAGATTGTAAAGCTCAACTGGTGAAACCTAGCTTTCCTTAAAGTTAGAACCATTTTGACAAGAGCTTGGACTTTGGGTAGTTGTATCAAACAGCAGTGTGACGTATGCATGTCTATTTCATTGCTAGCCACTCAGCCATGGCTCTTTGAAGTTAACAAGATTTGTCTGGCTTTTGAGTTAAGACTACGCAATCGGTGCATATTTCGCTTGAAACCGCGTCATTTTAAACTTAATTTAACGTCGAAGCACAAAGATAATTTCTCATTGGTCAATTTGGCTCGAGTCTATCATATGGAAAAATCCCAGCAAAGAAACGACATTCCTGCGGGAAATTTGCTTCCAACGCCTTTGAATTAAGATTTAATTTTTTGATTATACATTCACTTTAAATCATCGCACAATCACAGCTTTTTGTTTTATCAACAGCTGTGGGGGACCAATATATGTACTGAGTAAATGTAATTAAACGTTTAAGAATTCAGCAAAATAACACAGTTGACCCTTTGTGTATATAATATAGATACAGTGCTAGCTCACCTATCTTTTTGAAAAGATAAGCCTGTCTAACCCTCATTAATTCAAACACGTACTGATTGAGTGAAGCACTAACCCGATCATAAATAAGAATCACATTTAGAAATTATTTACGTAAATACCTGTTGGTTTAAAGTAGCGACAGTCAAACTTAATATGTAAGGCATCGTTTTCACCGGAAGGGGACTTATAAAACACAAAAGAGTGTTTTGTTTTTTGCTTTTAGTAAATGTATGTCTGACAATGAAATGGTCAGGCCATCTTTGGATTCACCAACGACTCCATGATATTGTTAATAGAGCTCTAGCTATCGATGTCATCATTCTTCAAAAGTGAAAGGTACACACTTAAGTATGTTATTTTTGTTCATGTACCTCATGTACCATTCTATGGTTTTGAGTGAAATTAACTTATTTGAATTGAATTGAACTAAAACAATCAATTGGATTTACACGTGTATAGTATAAGATAACAGTGTGACATGAATTGGTTTTGCTCCGTGATCATCATCATGCTTTGACATTATCTAGCAGGTCATACTTCCAGTCATTCTAGGTGAGAACAATAAATAAAATTAATCTTTATTTTAATCTGCTTAAATTCATGCAGCTACTACTTCATTATATTTAATTTATTCAGATTATCTTCACTGTTATAAAAACAGTCTTTTGTTATGTTTTGACAGTTCCAAATTTCAAAAATTCTATACGAAAGCAGCAAAAGTTGTTTATTAAATAACCAATAATGTTATGTTTCAACTATTTCAAGCATATTGTCTTTTACTTTTAATTTTTAATTACAAAGTGTCCATGACTTATTGACAATTACAAATTGTTAGTAAGTAAAAGACAACATAACTAACATTATGATTATGCATTATCCAATATATCATTTTCCAATAGCTTACACCAACATTTTATATTGCAAATTTTACTTCAAAATTAAAGGAGGTAAACAACCTCTCGATTGATTTCCCTGTTGTTTGGATATGTTGTTGGACTAGTTTCATTCTATAGGTGTGCCATATTTGAATTGATTTGAGCTGGTGGAATTTTTTGATATATTTTTTTGTTGTATAGAGGAAAAAGAGGGGAAAATAATTATGGTCTGTGTCCTATCAGAGTTGAAATAATTTATATTCTTAGGTCTATACGCTTTTTCTCCTTTGTGATTGGTAGAAAATACATGAGGTGAAAATATACATTTATTTCATATTGATTGAAATACTTTTCCGCGCAAGGGAGATAATTTTCTGATGATCTTATTTACGTACGACTTAACTTTCCAAGATTTTCAATCTTTATAAGAAAAGGGAGAGAAAAATATTAATACATTTGAAAACAGTATTCTTTATTATCTATTTAAATTTGTTTTTTTCACTTTGATTTGTTTATGCGTATGCAAATATCTAAAGCCAATGTGATTTGATATAAGTAAAACAAAAGTTGCGGAGTGCATTGATATTTACTTTGATTTTATTAAAATAACACGACCTACATGACCTAAGGTATCTATATTCCTACTATACTCGATCTCAACTAACAAGCATGTGGTATTTCATATTTATATTTCAACTAGGCAGGCATGCTCAAAAACACTTTTAATTAAGTTCCACATGTGTGGTACATTTGTGTTTTTGCCATATTTGTAATATACTTTATAAAATAGAATTGAATTTTCTTTAAGAACTAACTGCTGTTTAGAAGTTGTTCTAAAGACGGCAGACTTTTTGTGTATTTTGTTATTGGTGCGAGACCAGAGTATTTTCTAGGCAATGTGAAAAGAAAGATAACTCTCACCGATGACCAACTGTTTCTTTGTTATTTTGAATTTGATAAATATTTCACTGTTTAAGATTGTTACTGAAATGAAAACGTCCAAAACTTCAAATAAAACAATTTTCTAATTCTTTTTTGGAGAGAAGAACTCCTTAATTCTATAGAATGGCCTATCTTGGACACCTCCATATTGTGAGGTAATTTCTTTCGAAATAAACAACAAATTCAACTGTATCTCTATTTTGTTTACCCTTTCCAATTCTGACATTTTTAAAATACCTTAATGCAATGAGTTTTAGCGTCAGCTATTGGTCCACAAGACATGAGTTCGAAACCAGATGGGGTTTTTTTTTTGTCACACCACACTATCTATCTTTTTAAGAATATTCAAAACGATTTCATGGTGATATCTTAACATATTATATGAACATTTTTAAAACGAATTTTGTTGTCATTTATTCAAATAATATTTAAAATGTTATGCTATTTTAGGAAGTTCTTTACACAAATCAAAATCAGAGAGATTGGATGACTTTCATAATAAAGCAATACAAATATCGAGAAAACGGTCAAAATATTATGGCAATTTTTTGCAAGACTATAATAAACATTAGGCATTCTCTCTAAATATTGAGGCCAATGACCCCATTCGTCTATTATATATTTTTTATTGTACACGTAATTCAAAACATATATATATATTTTAGGACACACTGTATTACATGTAAATTAGAAAAAAATTGATAGTCAAAGCTTTCATTTGAAATTGAACTGTTGTTATGTTTTAGTATAAGATAATTTCTTTGATGTTTCGTGTGGCATTGCAGAAAACAAAATACTATAATACATGTAATGCACAGGTTAAGTATTTTTTCTGCAATGATCGCTGCCTTCGTAGCCCATGTTAAACACCAAATAAAGCATTTTATTGTTTATACTTACACTTTGGGTTTTTTTTCAACTCTCCATATTAAGCGTGTTAAATGTGTAAGTTATCGTCATTGTTGATCGCCACGCTACACAGGCACCAAAAGTATGGAAACAATCCCCTCCCCCTCCCCTTCCCCGTTTCGGATTTTTTTTTTGGGGGGGGGGGGTGGTTGGGTTGGTTGGGGTTTTTTGGGGGCGGGGGTTTTGTGGGGGCGGTGTTGTGGGGTTGCTTTGGTGGGGGTAAGACATTTTGAATGAGTGGATTTTCTGTCTACAACTATATTTCGATTGATGTATGTAATCATTTTACATTTCTTAACATGTTAGAGATTGACCTTCTGCCTATATCATAAAATTAAACAAGGCGAGAAACAAAGTTTTGTAAACCAACTGGTGTCCCCACTTTTAAGTATCAAGCGAAACAAACATTCTGAGAGTATTGCATAAGCAATATATGCCCCCCACGACACCCCAATTTCAAAATTGAAACAATTGTCGTTTTATGTGCTTTCTGAAGAAAACTCGGTGAAAGATTTTCGGTTGGTCAGGTTCATTTTGCGTAGCACTTATCCGATTATTGATACGAGAGATTGGTATTAAATTTAGCACCTGTTGATAAAAAGTAACGAAAGTCGAACTTGATAAGTGTATTTATTGTGTTTGATGCAATGGTACAGTATGACCTGCACGATGAATTCGCGTCATCTCACCTTTTTGCTAGCGCTCCCGCAAATACGTTATATTTCTGGAATACGCATACTCGATTTCACGGTCGGGCATTCTGGGAAAACTACTGAAGGTGACTGAAGGTTGATAATTTCGTTTAATCATAAAATAGATATGATCCGACCTCTGAAGTTTCTTAATTTATTGTCAAACCTATACATAAATGTACAAGAAAAACTTAGGTCATATAATACAAAGATTTTAAAGATCAACTGGTGAAACCTAGCTTTCCTTAAAGTTATACCACCTTACAAGATAATTCCGGCAAGCTCAGAAAAACACATCCAAGGATATTTTTTTCAGAGCATGTCGGAAAGACAAGAAGCGATTGATACAATGCAGTACCTCACTGATATAATTCTTTTGTTTTTCATTTTTCCTTATTTGACGGAAAATCCCGATCGTTATAATCAAAGACACGGCATTCAAGCGGGAAAATTTAACGTCGAAGCACAAACAAAGATAATTTCTCATTGGTCAATTTGGCTTGAGTCTATCGTACGGAAAAATCCCGGCAAAGAAACGACATTCCTGCAGGAAATATGCTTCTGACGCCGTTTTATTAAGATTAATTTTTTTATACATGTAGGTAACACAAAACATTCTGAGTATATGACAATTCTTTAAAAGTTCAAAGTGCTTGGTTAAAAAATATACTAAGATATAATAGGCTGTGTACAGTCTATTATTTAAAAAAAAAAAGATTAATATACATGTAGCGAAATAACCCAGTTGACCCTTTGTGTGTATAAAAATAGATACAGTGCTAGCTCCCATGTCTTTTGAAAAGATAAGCTTGTCTAACCTTCAATACAATCGCAACTTCTCTGGCTCGGAAAAACACCTCGAACCTATTATAAAAGTGTCCATGACAACCCCCCTTTTTATAAATCTTGATATAAATACAACATGTTTAACTATCTGTTGAGATGTGAGATAGACTTCATTAGAGTCAATGATATACCCTAAAATATACCACAGAAACGACATACAAGGCTGTCTAGCCGATACTTATTTTAATGAGATGTGACTCCATTTTGTATAAAATTTTAACATCCGGTAATACATTCGAGGTGTTTTTCCGAGCTCTGCCGGAAAGGCCCAAGAAGTTGCGATTGCGATTGACCCTCAATATTTCAAACTGGTACTGATTGAGTGAAGCACTAACCCGATCATAAATAGGAGTCACATTTAAAAATTAATTACGTAAATACCTGTTGTTTAAAGTAGCGACAGTCAAACTTAATATGAAAGGCATCATTAAAAAGAGACGCAGGAAGCTTGAAATCAAATCGCCAAGCCATTACGAAAAAAAGTTTGGAAAACGAAGTCGGGACAGAATAGTCTCCCCCCTCACCCTCTCAACGTTTTCTCCAGAAGGGGACTTATAAAGTTAACACTGTTTACGTACAAGTCATTGAGTCAGAAGAGTGTTTTGTTTTTGTTTTTTGCGTTTGTTTGCAGTCAGTAAATGTATGTCTGACAATGAAATGGTCAGGCCATCTTTGGATTCACCTCTGACTCCATAATATTGTTAATAGAGCTCTATTGATGGCATCATTCTTCAAAAGTGAAGAACACATTCTCAAACAATCAACTGGATATACACATGTACGTGTATAGTATAAAATAACAGTGTGACATGAATTGTTTCGACTCTGTGATCATCATCATGCTTTGACAATTATATATACTCTGTCCCGAGTTTTGCTTCCACCACTTTTCGCTTGATATTTCGATAATCGTAGATACCTTTGTGCTCAAAATATGTTCATCCACTAATATGAAAAATGTCCAGATTATCTGTTTTAAAACGCCCCCCTCTATCGGTTCAGCTTTCAATACACAACCCAAAATAGAAAGTCTTCGGGGATTTTGCATTGCATCAGCCATGAAATAGCCCAGATGATAAATAAACGTTGAAAAAATTGTGCGAGGTGTCCCGAGTAATTCCGAATGGAGAGAAGGTGTATACATTTCCCATTATTAATCTCCGCAAGAATTTTTTTTCGTTCATGTGAACTTTTATGAGTGAAAAATGATAATGTGTCAATGAAGATATCTTGGATATTTTCCCTTTTATCGATTTCAACAGTATTTCTTTCACAGGTATGTGTATTTTTATTAAAATCATCAAAAAGTGATGGAAGCAATAACTTGGGACAGACTATAGAAGTTAATTCTTCCAGCCATTCTAGTTGAGAACAATAAGTAAATCTTTATTTCAATCTGCTTAAAACCAGCTACTACTCTCAAACAGTTGATATAATCAGATTGTCTTAGTTGAACCATCTTTTAGTTTGTTTTGACAGTTCCAAATTTCAACAAAGCCCTACGAAAGCAGTAAAAGACGTTCATTAATTAACCAATTATAGTATGTTTCATCAATTTCAAGACCAGTTTGTGCAAAAATGGTCGGCTGATATTGCAAATTCTGCCAAAGGTCATATATATAAAACTTTTAAATTAACTTTTGGATATGAAAAGTACTTGAGTATTCGAAAAATACTTGTTAAATTTCGTACGTCAAATCACCGACTTCCTGTGGAAACTGGTAGATGGTTAGGCATTCCTCTGAATGAAAGATGCTGTACTTTATGTAATAATAATCAAATAGCCGATGAAATGCATTTTATATTAGAATGTAATGCTCTTTCATGTATCAGACAAAAATACTTGGAACCTAGATTTTGTGAAAGACCAAACACCTTTAAATTCTGTGAATTATTGTCTACTTTAAAACTTAAAATACTCAAAAAAAAACTCTGTTTATTTATACATGAAATTTTTGAATCAGTCTGTCCCCCTTGAATATTTGTACTTTTTTCTCTTTTTTCCCCCTTATTTGTACTGTACATGTACCTCTGACTCTATATCTACATTTGTAAATATTTGTATATATGTACCTCATGTACCGTCATGTTGACGGTTTGAGTGAAATAAATTGAATTGAATTGAAGCGTATTGTCTTTAATTTTAGTTTTTAATTACAAAGAGTTCATGACTAATTGACAATTACAAATTGTTAGTAAGCAAAACACAACATACTGGCAGATAACTAACATTATGCATTATCAGATTCCAATAGCTTACACCAATATTTTATATTTATATTTATATGCAAATTTTACGTTCAATAAAAAGAGGTAAACTACTTACTAGTTCCTTATAGATTACATGTACCAATGAGGTTTTTTTCTAACTTTAACCATAGGTTTAATATATCCTTAATATATTTTTCTATAGCATCATTTTTGTAAAATCACCGTATTTTACTTGCATTTATGTAGCTGAATATACTGCGTACATAAAAATTATTATAAATCTTATAAGGTTAATCGAATACAATAGTTAAAGTATACATTTTCCATTATTTTAAAAAGCTGAGAAACCTACATTTCCTCTTTTGAGAGGCTAATTGAGTCCTAGATTGAAAGAAATTACTGGTTTATTTTAAAAGGTGCGAGACCAAGAGAAGTTAACTAGGCGCTGAAAGGACAGGGGTGTACAAGGCATTGTATATCCCCAACTTGGAGCAATAATGACAAACGATTTTCAATTTCAGATAAAATATTAATTTTATAGTATAAATGTCATGGTGTGAGTTAAACATATGCTTCCATTTTGTAAACACAACATATATAAGCCTCCAAACTAAGCTGCACAGCGTTTTATGCCAAAATCTTGATCATTTACTGTTCTAAATTGCAAATTTTATGTATGAATGGGTCATGACTCCATCCTAAAAGTACTTTTATTTAAAGGATAAGTTTTTATTCATTTTTATTAATGATTTATTAAAATGGAGTCTGGACCCATAATGGGTCAAAATTCGTGGTTTTCACTAAAAGCAATTCACTTTTATCAAATTATTAATAATTGTCAAAAAATCCAAGCTATTCACCGTTCCTGTTGTGTATTAACGTAGCTCAGTGAGATAGGCGGATGCTTGTAAACTAGCCTTATCGGATGAGAGGGTGTTCGAATCTTAGCCGACGTTTTATTCTTAATTTCTGTGGTTTTAAGTAAATAATTAAAAAAAAAATACTGAGATCTTTTTGAAAAAAAAATATGTTCATATTCTGTACACGCAATGTCGCATTGATAAGTGATAAGTACAAAGTATTAATGAGTATAAATATATATTTGTTAATTGTCAGAGAATGCTGTTTTATATTATTCATGTACTGATGTATACTTTCAAATGTTAATTTCCTTTTATGTGTATATATGCCATTTCAACATTCTGGGTGCGGGGGGTTTGTCAGGCACTGTACGCTCTTGTCCTTTGTCGATTATAATAAGGAAAGATTTCATGACAGCGGTACCCCTAAACCGACGAAAATTACGCACCATGCATGGATCGAGATTTTTTTTCCGGGGGGAAGGGGGGATGCTAGAAGGTGCTAGGCTTTGTTTCGACAATTTTACAGTGTTTGATTTTCCAAAAGGGGTGGCGGAGGGGGGTCTGGACCCCCCACTCCTCCCTCTAGATCTGTGCATGCGCAGTTACCCTGTTAACAATAGCCAATTTATTATCGGCAAGTTCGGAAGTTTGTAAGGCGCGCGCATATAGAGTAAATCAAGAACTACTATAGGACGGACTTCATTTGTCCCATATCTGCCGTACGCCGAAATGCGCCGTCATATGACTGGGTTAAACGACAAATTGGCTAATAAAGTAAACCGGCGTAAAACAAAAATTGAGGAAAATATTATTGTCACAGCTGTTAATATAACCATGGTAACGGATTAACAATTCCAAAAGACACCTTTTTTTATCGGCTTTGCTAGAATTCCTACATAGAAAGAAATAGAATATAAAGAACTGTTAAATATGTAGCATTGCAATTTCGTCAAATGTACCAAGAAATACAGATTTTTTTAGTAGTTTCTGCGCAAAATTCCAAAAATTTGTTAAATCCATGCATTCAATCAATAAGCATGCTGATTTATTTACAAGTATTTACATTTTTCATCTCATTACATCACCAAATGTGAGATTCCGCCATACTTTAAAAAAACGGCGAATTCCAAGCTGGTCTTTCCAACCGGCGAGATCGGCATTCGGTCACGAACCTTCCCCAGTCAAATGAAGCACGGATTGATATAATTATGAAGTCCTACCTATGTGTTCTCCATGTTCACATTGGTTTGCTAAAGTCACATGATTTGGACCCGGTTTCTCTCGTAGAAAGTGTGAAAAAAAACGGGTCGTATTTTGTAGTAAGTTTTGTCAAATATATAATATATGCTTATTCGTTATAAGATGTACATGTAAGTATTCTAGTAATTTTTGTTCTTATTTGCTTATAAAATACCGATATTGTTTCAATTTTTTTTATTATTACTATTTTTATAATTACAAGTGTTAAGACGAATTATTATTTAAAGCCGACTACCGATAGTCGTAAATAACTGAAGAAATTATTTGACCTAGGACCTATATGAATGACTTTTTTAGAGGATAAGTAGTGTATTGTATAAAACCTTGATAGTTGAAAGTTACTAGTATTTGATACTTTTTCCTGGAGGCACAGACATGTACTTTGAATTCATTCAAGGACCAAACAAAAAAAAAAAAAACTAATAAAACTTGTCATTAAATAAGATTTGATCCTTAAATATTTTAATTGAAATACATGTACTTGTATGTTATGCATATCAAATTAAACTTTCACCTATTGTGGACCCTGAGTAACGTAAACATACCGGTTCTTTTTAGGATTTCAGATTTAAATGCATTTGCAGTACTTTTTTATTTCAATCTTCGAGGTATATAACGAGATAAGGCCATTACGTCATGTTAATTAGAGAGAAAAACTATAAAAATTATCATACCCGAGTAAGCTAGCTTCCTAAGATTATATGAATATGTGAATGCGGTCAATGTGTTCTGTGTGCGTATTCATGTGCAAAAATTATAATTTAAATGCGAGGAATCAATTGCTCTTTTATATACAGAATTTATATTACGTGTAGGAAATAATGAAGCCCTTGGGACACAGGAAATGTAAATATCTGGGTTAAAATCGTTGGTTGAGCCATATCCCAACCGATCGATTCCTTCAGTTTCCTCTCCGGAGTTATCAGCCAAATGTTTATCGAATTAAATTGATCAACATGTTTCTTCGATTATCAGTATTACAGTGGATAAAGAGTGTTCGATGGTTCTGTAGGATTATTACTTGGTATATAGTCATCTTAAACTGGGGGAAATCCTCTTTGTCACCATTTCTGCCTTGTTCTATAGTAAGTTTGATATATTGATTTCGCAGACACTCGCGTATTTAGTGATTTCGACGGTAAAATATCTCCGTCTTCTGGTCGTGTCAGTCTGTCATCCTCGAGGCGTACATGGAAACAAAGAATGGCTTGGGAAAAGTCGCTTCTAATAACGGATGTACGACAACCTCGGAGGGGTCTCGCTCTAAACGGAAAATTCTGTGCTCGGTGTGCGAGGGCGATTTCTTGAAAATCGTCCGCGAGGATTCCAGTATAGAAATCAGTGCTATTAGCTGTGGCGAATCCAGTGATCAAAGTGAAAAACCTGAAGAAACTGAGAGTGCACCATTGCAGGTCACAAAACGAAGACGGTCGCTCGGAGGTTCGACTCCGGTTAGTGCTCATGATGAGGAGGTTTATCACGAACAAGCGCGGAACTCGCGTTACTTCCTGCGCCGGGGAGCTCTGTGTAATCCTGAGAGAATGCCGATACCCCAGTCAATGAGAGAATGCATTGAAGATGACATTCAAAAGCGACGTCGTTCTGTGCAGAGGAAATTCAGTAACTTTTTGACGACGAAATTGGACTTGGATAGGGATGTAGATCTGTTTTAAAGACTTCGATACGAGTTTAGTACATATCATGTTGTGTGGATTAAGTCAAATAAATTATACAACAGGTTTATAGCCATGATCAGCTCAGTGTATCATTTGTAATGCTTCCTTTTCTTGTTATTATCGAAGAAAAATGTTGATAATAATGCGTAGTAGGTCTATTGTGATGTGATTGCAATGTTTATTTTTTTAGCCATATTTTGTCCGCATGACATTTTTAAAGCAGAGCAAGGACGTCTCTGCATTTCTTTATATCCGACATATATTGACGATAAACTAACCCTACACCATACATTTGTTTGTGCATGGATTCCGTTATAATGTCTATAAATATATTTCAAACAACGCTAAATTCCGAAAATTGTTATCAAACTCTATATAAATTGAAAATTAAAAAAAAAAACGTTATAAATCAACTTTCCTTTAAACCAAATGCATTAAATTCATGTTTAATCAATTCACTTTTTCCAACAAAATTATTCAATTTGTCCCTAAGCGCCTGTTGCAGATGAAATCGAATAATGTGCTACAAAGCAATGTATTAGTATTACAATTTATTTATTATCTTTGGATTTTTACATCAATTTTGACAGCAACCTTAATTATTGAATCATTCAATTTGCAACAGTCTTCGAAACTTATCATGTAACATTTCCTTAACGTTTATTACCTGCTTTGACCGTGTCCTCTACTAATTTTCAATCTAAAGTTAAAAGTTTATTGCATGAAAAATTTGTCATGTTATGTTCAACTTTAGAAAGAAAATTAGTAGAGAACAACTGAGTAAATAAACGCCCGGTACTTTGTTTTGTTTTCATTTATTTTAATTTTTCATATTTATATTTGTGAATTTTGTTAAGTTTTGTTCTGTTTCCTACGTTTTTCAAGTTTTTAATTTTCATTCTTAAACTTAAAGTATTGTTTGTTTTCTTCATTTGACGTAAGACATAGGACGTAATGTTGTCTAACAAAATGTCTAATGTCACCCAAGAGAGAAAGCTTACAAAGTTCGATGTAAATAGGCGGCAGAGAGACATCCTGATGGGGATTTATTTGTTTACACGTTGCTTCCATTAATCGCGGATTAATCTTCTATAAGTTCCATGATCGATAGAATTAGTGACATACTTCAAATTAATCTCGTGACGGGTTGTGGGTGAGTATGAAAGGGAATTAATCAACAGCTGACGAAATTGGAATGAGTTCGCGATCATTGTTTTGATGGTCCATCCTCACAACTAAGCCAATTATCTTGTTCTTAATCACACTGATTACGTTGATGGGATTAATGTTTCACATATATATATATATGTAGCTACATAACTTCATATTAACACCAGTTTTTAACATTGTTAACATGGTATATAGCGACAAGCATGTACTATAGATATAAATATATTTCTTATGCCCTGTAATTGGCTCGTTAGATAATTATTTTAAAAAGATGATGCTTATACAGTCATGACACAAAAACCTTCAGCAGATGCGATACCTCGGAGCATCAGGAATGGACGATATTCCAACATAAATGAAGCCATACTAGCCGTCAAGATCTGTTTAACAAACATTGTCCTGACGCAAATTGGTCATGAGCTTCAAGAAACATTAACGCCTTGATAGCGGATGCATGTTGCTCAGCAACATTTCCAACAATGCATTAGCTGAAAATGTCTGATTATTGGGGGGGAAATGAAAATCTTTTGCCCGTAAATAATACAGTATCTTGCCTGTGTTCAAAATACAGCGATACAAAACAAATTTATTATAGTATGAAAGTATCGAATTCATGTCTAGTGTAATATGATTTGGTACTTTTTGATTACTGCTTGCACTCGTTGAGGTAAAACTGTTTCATTGCGCGGTGAAACATCTTTTACAAGGAAGTTATAACCAAGCAATATCATTTATACAACATGCAAAGTGAAAAAATGACTGCAAGCATATTGCAAGATATTAGAGCTTTATCTTCTTTGTTCTTTCTGACATTTTTACAGTTTTTACCGTTATTTTATTTCAGGTATATTGTTTGCTCCAGAAATGTTAAGCAATGTTTTAATGTGATTGATTGATGCCAGAGGAGGATTAAAGAATCGTTTGTCATTAGTTATTGATTCATATGACGTATATAAGGCTGATGAGGAGCTTCACGTAAAGGGTACATAATTTTTATCCTCTTACCAAGGTGGAAATTATTCTTAAATTATTTCGAATTCAGGTCAGTACAACTCGGTCATTATTAAAATATACAGACTTTTGAAAAATGTAAAACATGAGAAAATTATTCCTGAAAAAATGACTTTGATTGCCAAAAACTCAAACAAACAATGAAGTATAACATCATAGATGTTTGTCACAAAAAATTCGCTGATTCATTGATGTTATTTTTTTTTTTACTATCGGCATCCACACAATTTCATCCACCTTGTACCGAGTTCCAACTTTCTTTGGCACATCAATCTCACGAACAACATTAACAATATTATACCAGCACATATCAATCATACATTTTGGACAATAAAATTTAGAGTACTCCCATTTTCTCCCAAATCTATGCATACAACGCACATACACTTCCTCTTTGTCTATAGAGTATTTAAATTGGTAAAATAATTAAAAAAGAGCATACAAAATGTCGATAGTGTAACAAATAATGTCAATGGTGTAACACATCTCATTTTCCAGATTTAGGAAAACACAATTGCAATTAAATAGCCAAGCTTTTTTATTACGAAAGTGTCTAACTTGTAAAATTGATAAATGACAATTTCTCAAAATGTTCGAAATAAAGATGAAATGAAAGAAAAGGTAAAATATTAAAAGAATGTCATGTGTCATTACAATTTTGTCATCTATTGTTTGACATTGACCTTTGATTGTAGTGTTATTTTTCACTTTCAAAAAAGTAGTTCAGTGACCTACTTTTCGAGTTAATGGCCATTGAGTATTTTTTTGAAATTTTTAGAAAAATTTCTAATTATTTTACACAATGATTGAGATTTTCTTAATCGTGAAAATAATACAAATTGTTAAACTCTTTTAAAAACTAAATACAGTTTATAAATAGATACAAAGCATTAAGTTTTCATTGACAATTTTAAAAAATATTCCAGTACGAATTTCCTCTATCAGTTTTTGAATTCTTACCCATTTTTGATTTTGATGAATGATGATACATTGTAATACTGAAACATTTATAGAATTAAACTATTTATATTGACCTTATTCTGCGGGCATAAATTTATATGAGGTCAATGATCAAAATTTTGAGATATGGTGTTTTTAACAGGTTTTTGTTGGGGTTTTTTTTGCATTTTTCAATATGTTTGTTTTTGCGTGCCATACGATTATCTTAATTAAGTGAGATAAAACCAACAGAAAATATGCTAAATTATGTTAACTAACAAATAAAATCTTAACTTTGAATTTTATAACACTGCCAAAAATATTTCGGCGAAAAACAAAATCTGAAAAATTTAGTTCGAATTTCCTCTGTTTTCCTGGAAGTCCATTTTTGTTTGTGCCTAATTCCATTATATAGTGAAAATATCGAATGTTATATCAATAATAATTCATTTCATAAATACTTTTTGTGTTTAGAACAAATTTTTCTCATGGCATTGAACTTTTTAACAATCCGAATTTAAGTAAATGTTTAAGTAAACAACTTCCTTAAGATATGTTTAGATAATTTGCATTGTTACACCAATGACAATATTTTTCATACAAACATACTTGTATATCTCATAAAATATTTTTTTCTGTAAAAGAGAACTTGTTAAGTAACATAGTAGAAATTATAATATGAATGTTGATTTGAATATTAACGGTGATTTTTGGAGTGAAACTTCAATATTATTGAAGATATTGTAGGTTAAAGACGTTGGCAAAATTTATTGACAACATAAAATCACTGATATCTCATAATAAAAAATAATTTTTTAGCTCATCGAGATGAAGTTGGGGGAGCTTATGCTATATCCCCGGCGTCGTCGTCCGGACCTGATTATAAAGTTTTTGGTGCAGGTCCTGTATCTAAGTTATTACTAGTCCTGTCTTCACCAAACTTGCATGGATGATGCATCTGGATCTACTAATGAACTTGAATGACTTGGATGCTGAATCTGGGCCATAAATGTCAGATGCTGGAGGAGGTTAAGGTTTTTGGAGCTGGTTAAAGTTTTTGGATCTGGTGCCCTCTGATGATTATATCTTAGTTATTATTGGTCCTAACTTCACAAAACTTGCAAGGATGTTGCGTCTTATGATACTGATGCACATGCCATGCTTGGATGCTGAATCTGAGCCATAGGTTTCGGATGCTGGAGAAGGTTAAGGTTTTTGGAGCTGGTTAAAGTTTTTGGAGCAGGTTCCCTCTGATGTTTATATCTTAATTTTTACTGGTCCGAACTCAACCAAACTTGGATGTTGCGTCTTATGATACTGATGCACTTGACAAGCTTGAATGCTGAATCTGAACCAGAGGTTTCGGATGCTGGAGGAGGTTAAGGTTTTTGGAGCTGGTTAAAGTTTTTGGAGCAGTTGCCCTTATATTATTGGTTCGATCTTTATCAAATTTGAATAGATGATGCATCTTATGATTCTGATGCACTCCACGGTCATGGATGCTGAATCAGAGGCACAGGTTTCAGATGCTGGAGAAGGTTTAGTTTTTTGGAATAGTCACATGTTTAATAGATAATTGTACTATTTCAAACTTGTATTGTTGATTTAACTATATGAATGAATCGCAATAATATAACATGATTCTTATGATATAGTATTGTATGATATGATACATTATTGAATTATATGATGCAATATTATATCATATACTATATTGTAAAAAAAATTATATGATTCTATATGATATCATATCAATTTTTCTTGTATATTATTATATGATATTGTTATATATAATATTGTATATTATGATATTGTATTATAAAATATATTAATGTGTCACATGATATTGTATCATATGATATTGTAATACATTATATTGTATCATAATATATATATATATATATATATATATATATATATATATATATATATATATATATATATATATATATATATATATATACAGAATATTGTGTAATATGATATTGTTTATTAAAAATTTTATTGTATCACATAATATTGTATCATAAAAAATTATAATATTGTATATAATATTGTATCATATACAATATAATATTGAATAATTTGATATTGTATTCAATAATAAATTATTGTATCACATGATATTGTATCATATGATATTATATCATGTGATATGATGCAATGTTGTATCAAATTATATTGTACCATATGATAAAATATCATAATTTATATAACAATATTATACTAAATCATACAAAATATCATATGTTGCAATATTGTTATGTATTATATGATATGATATTGCATCATATGAAACTATACTTTATCATAATTATATTATGTTATGATATTGTATTATGTGATCAAATACAATAATGTATAACACAATACAATACCGTATCATATCTTTAATGTCATATCATATGTTACAATATCATATTTTATCATTATATTTTACAGTATTATATTTTATCATAATATATTTTATATGACACAATATATTGTATAGTATGATTGGATGCAATATCATTTTTTATAGTAGTCTATTGATAAACATTGTATCTTACAATACTGTATGAAATTAACTAATGATCATCAAACAATTTCTTAACATATGATATACGATATTTTGTCAAACCACTCTACAGTATCTATGAATGTCCAAGATCATTAACTGTGATTTTCATATAACATGATAAAGGTGGTCTCATAAAGGTGATGCATCATAAAGGTGATGCCTCGTTTCGGTGAGCGTTGTAATCTGAGATTACCTATGTTTTATACTTCAAGCAATAAAATTGTCATATTTTTGGTTCAACAATAAAGTTTTAGTTTTCTTTAATCCAATGGTACTGTATATATTCCCCAAAACATTATTTTTTTGACACTGACGCAAAAGTCTGCGTATTTTGATAATGATGACCCAACTAATCACACATTCACTATTTTTCAAGTTGTCAACTTTGTTTTGCAAAGGCCTTTCCGCAATTGCTTCAACTACGATTCTTCAATAAGGGAGGTGCATTTAACATTTATTTTTTGAAGTTTTCTATTAATAGAGATTATTATGTCTGCAGAAGATATCCAGAGAAAAGAGAGAGAGAGAGAGAGAGAGAGAGAGAGAGAGAGAGAGAGAGAGAGAGAGAGAGAGAGAGAGGGGAGAGAGCGATCGAGAGAGATGTCATAATCATGGATACATATTAGATGTGAAAAGTCTAAATCAGTTTACAAGATCATGTACGGATCCAGATCATGTACGGATCCAGGACCCCCCCCCCCCCCCCCCCCCCCCCCCGGGCAACTCTAGGCAACACAGACTTTTTTCTTTGGTAACGAATTCATTTTTTTTTTCGAGCAATACCAGAACAAAATCGTGTCGTGGATCATACTATCGGAAACATAAGACGCCCATTTTCATTGGTTGACTGTGGCATCCAGTTAATATTTAGCCTATAGCTAGAAACTGCATACTATTATAGCATGATGACGACTATGACTTTGCATCGACGATTTTCGATGCTATGTCTGGGCTTAAAAATGAAATAGATTCAAAATTGTTTACTAAAGAGACAATAATTAGGGTTAGCGTTCAGTGTTAGACTATCGGAAACCCATGGCGCCAGGATAAAATATAATTCCAACCCTTTACCGACATGCATAATTGTGATAATGTTTGGAAATTGAGCTTGACAGCATAATATGTCAGATATTGTATAAATGTCAGTGAATATTAAAACATTCATCTACACCATTGCCAGATCAGATCGTCTATAAAATTACTCTTCAAAAATTACTGTTTTTATTAATAAATAACTTATTCGTCCGACCAAATAGCTAATTCGTCCAAACAAATCCTAATTCGTCCGAACAAATGATTTATTCATCCGAACAAATAGCTAATTCGTCCGAACAAATCCTTATTCGTCCGAACAAATAGCGAATTCGTCCGAACAAATCCTAATTCATCCGAACAAATAACTTATTCGTCCGACCAAATCCTTTTTTGTCCGAACAAATCCTAATTGTCCGAAAAAATATTTTTTCTTTCTATATATGAACCTCTTTATCTCGAAATCTTGGTTATCACGAATTTTTTTCTCGGTCCAATGGAGTTCGAGATAAAGAGGTAACACTTTAACGTATATTGACGTATCAACGTGGTCGACCTTTGACCTTTAAACCCACAATGATAAATTCATTACATTACGATAACATAAGTAGTATACTAGTAGAATCTTATAACAGAGTCTGCATTGCTTTTAGAGATATGTGTATGATTCTTTTTATCAATTTGAAAGAATAAATGCTACACAATATACTCGATTAATATGGGTACGTTAAATTGATACAGATAATTGATAAAAGTTGCTACAATGATACAAGACTGTTGATACGGGCTTCATGGAAGCTACACTGATTATATATATTTTTGATTAATAAAATATTCATTTAAATTAAAGAAAATATTTATATAATATTTCGAGCTTTCACGAAGGGAGGTTTCCGGTTTCCATAAAACGAACCAAACGGTATCTGTAGTCTTTTTTGGTTCAATATTTGATTGAACGTGCATGGAATTACATCTGCATATTTGACATTAGCGACCGTTAGTACACTTTTGACTGGGCCACTGCGAAATGAAAGAGGACCAAAGCAGCGCTGATGTCATAGTGATAGAGTTGAAAGTATCTCACTCGTCTTAATGTGTTCCTCTTTTCATTATTAAGATGATGAAAAAAATAAAAGATTATATAAAGATATTTCCAATATACACTGTACATGAATACTGAAAGATATAGACACTGCGTATGTATACAAAATTTATTCATTGATAACAAAAGAGTTTGTTTTGTGTCACTTTGAAGTCATCATTTTCACAAACTCTGAAAAAAATGATAATTTTTCATAAGTTTAGATATGTATTTAATAAATATATTAGCTTTGTTATGTTGGTACCATATGATTATATCGCTAATGGCTTAGCTCACCCCCTTAAATTCTTTATAACACAGAAATGCATGTACAAGTATAGGAATTCAGTTTTCGATCTTTGATATCTTAAAAGTCTTTACTTACAAGAATAGTCATATTTGAATCTTGATTTGACAAAAATTATAATCAACAAATATTTTGTCTGTAATGCGGTAAGTTTTCTACCTCTGACAGCTATCAAAATATACATGTATCTCACCTTCATAGTTAACTTGGCCGTCGCCGTCTATGTCCGCCTCTCGTATCATTTCGTCCACTTCCTCGTCGGTAAGTTTTTCTCCGAGATTTGTCATCACGTGACGTAATTCAGCGGCACTGATGAAACCGTTTCCGTCTTTATCGAACACTCGGAAAGCTTCCCGAATTTCCTCATCGCTGTCTGAATCTTTCATTTTCTTTGACATCATGGTTAAAAATTCAGGAAAATCAATTGTTCCATTTCCTGCAACGTTGTGATTAACGGAAGATTGTTTAACAAGTGTAACATTAATAATTTCGATTATATAGGCAACACTATAATTTTAAACGATGGAGTTTACTCACATTTTGAGCTGACAAGAACGAAGTGTTAAAAAGTTAAGATGTTATAAATATTTTTTTTCTAAAAAGTACATACACGAAATAATAATGAAATGGTTTGATGTAGATATTGATATTAAAGAAAATATACGAAAATTGTTAATTTATTGCAAGCGAGATGAAATTTGTTCTAAATATTACCTTTTCTTTTTACCACAAAAAAAGGATAGTAACAATATCACATCAGTTAAATTTTTGTGTGTTTTTCAATATCATTCTGCTTCTGTGTTTGTTTAAACTTATGCTTTATATATGATAAATGCAAAACGTTTCAACTGACAAAAAAAAAATCTTAATTTATACACAAATTGAGACAGCATATTTAAACATCTCCCCATCAACCGCTGTCAAATAATTTTAATACCAACATACTAAACAATTATGCGCCACCATGTGAATTTTAAGAACCTTTAAATACTGATTCAAAGGTACTTTACGTAGCTACAAGGATCTTTCATTATAGTCTGTCCCAAGATATTTATGCAACACATTTGGCCGATTTTGAATAAAAATACACATACCTGTGAAAGAAATGCAATTGAAATCGATGAAAGGGAAAATTTCCAAGATATCCTCATTGACACATTATCATTTTTCACTCATAAAAGTTCACAGGAACGAAAACAGATTTCTTACGGAGATTTATAATAGGGAATGTTTACATCTTTTCTCCATTCGGAAGTTACTCGGAATACCTCGCGCAATTTTTCAACGTTATCATCCGGGTCTGCTTCAATATAAAATCACCATAGACATTAAATTTTTGCCGTGTTTTGAAACATGATCAGCTAGAGGGGGCGTTTCAACGGAAATATCTTGGAAATTTTTCATACTTTTGAATGAACATCGTTTGAACCCTGAGGTATTTATAAATATCGAGTAATTAAGCAAAATGTGAATCCAGGATATCTTGGGACAGAGTATAGTTGTGAAAAAGAAAAAAACAGAAATATAAAGTGGCATAATTTGCCATCAATTCCAGTAATCTGAACATGAAATTAAACCAAATATGAATATTAAGTATTTTAAAACTTAATAAGCATGCATTTTCATGTATCAATACTTTTGATAATTCAGGTGAGCTAAATAAAAAAATGTTACACGTACTCTATGTTGTAAATGAACTAGATAAACTAGTACAATAGATAAAATGCATAATGCAATATACTGTAACTGTAATGTTTCGAAGATTATAAAAAGTATTTAGTAGTCATTGTCCTTTAAATTTATTTTTCACATGTAGCATTAACCTGTTTTCACTTTTTATCATGATGTTTCATTCTCTAACGAGTTTTTAACACTTGTAATATTTCCATTATTATAATTTTAAGAAAGACTTAGTCATTGCGTACAGTGTTTAAAAAACCTTGGCCATTAGTATGAAATCTACATGTAGGTCATTGACATAGTTATTTGAAAGATATTATTGGAAATGGTGGAGTTTCATTCCAGTCTGGTTAAGTGTTTATCACGTGGGTAAATGTCACCCTTGAAGTGGGTTCCTATAGATCATTTGAATTCTTCATATTTGGTAAAACATATTCATCAAAGGTGCTTTAAAAAGACGTAATATCTGAACAAAAGTACTGATACAAACATAGTTTCAAGTATCAAAGATCAGTTTTTGACCGATATCTTGCATAAGAGATTAGTACATTTGTTAATACATTTCTTCATAGATCTGCCAATGCTAGTAATGAGCGTCAAAGCTGATGAAAAGAAAGAAAGGTCATTTTTGAAATACGATCTCAAGTCTAGAACTATTTTTCTATGTCCTTATTGAAATCGTTTAAGGAATGGTGTAGTGTCCTTGATATTATGGTAGAAATGCCTTACCAAGGAATGAAACAGTTTGACAAGGAGGATGGGGTGGGGTGCTAGAGGTGGCGTACCCAGGAATGGAACATTTTCCTTGATACGAAGGATAGGGTGGAGGTGGGGGCAGAGATAACTTACCCAGGATTGGGGTGGGGGGGGGGGGGTGCCCCAAATATGAGGGATGAGATAACTTACCGTCCGCGTCCACCTCGTTGATCATGTCCTGGAGCTCCGTCTCCGTCGGGTTCTGACCCAGCGACCTCATCACGGTACCCAGTTCCTTGGTGGTGATGGTGCCATCGCCATCCTTATCAAACAAACTGAACGCCTCTCGGAACTCTACACAAAGGAGTACAGAAAAACGTGACTGTAAAAGTACAAGGTATTGTGGTACAACATGGCGCATCTCGAAACTCCAACAGCAATGAGTAGGAATTACAAGAAAACAAGAAAACGAAATTGTAAAAGACACTTGGACAAGGTGTTGTGATCAAGTGAACACACACACACACACACACACATACGGCTATTTAGAGCGGGTTGTTTGCAAGAATGTTATTGTATAAGGTATCAGCAAAAACCATGTACAGTTGTACAGCAACATAAGGAACACTTGTTACATCTATGTGTGCATGTTTTTTTTTCATATATATTCATGATATATCAGATTGTCAACAAAGTATAAATAACTTAGTTTCGTTGCATATATACAATGTTTCTTATAAATTCTAATGCAACTGGCCTTGACAATTATAAATTCAGTACCTGAAATCTGTTCTTCTGACAAAGAATCGGCCTGAAAAAGAAAAAAATAAAGAACAACTGTCCTTTAAAATTAAAATAATATGTAAGAAAATTGTTATAATTTTCCGGTAGATGTGCTCTGTAAGCAAAACGTCAACAGTGGCCATAAACATAAGCACCGACACCCCTTTTTATTTGGATAGAGAACCGTTATCAATGGTTTATGATTTCTGCAAACAATTCCCGATTCATTCTCGATTTCAATGCAAACATAAGTTCAATGATAATAATTTTATGTATGTTCATCCTATATTTTGTAAATAAATAAAAACTTCTATTTCTTACCAGACAAATTGTGAAAATTATAAATTAACCAATGTATCAAAATCTGAGCAAAAACTTTTACTGAGCATAATTTTTTTCATACAAAATTTCAATTGAGTTTGTATTTAATTAAAGGTTTAAGTTCCAGGAAGAATTTAAAAAAAAAACTCTAGTTTTAACAAGCAGACATGCTTAAATTATCATCTTACATTGTATTATTTTACGCTGTATTTAATATAAATGTAAAAATCATTTGAGAGTAAAATTACCTAACCCAATAACCTAATTTCATCAAGCTCTACTATAGATACGGTTTAAAAGTTCAGCTTACCATGGCTTGCTTGTCCGATTTTCTTCTCTGAACATCAAAATCAACTTGAACACAATTTAAAGGCACCCCACCCACACTTACTACATTGAAATATTTATTACCTTTTTAGGTCCACTGTTTGGAGGACCAGTTTATGAAAGTTGCCACCCGTGGAGGTTTACAGTCATCGTACAAAAGGATGTTCCGGGTTTAATTAAATACGCGGTTACAGGTGCGTGCTATACCTGTACATTTACATAGGTATGCCGATCAGAATTCTATTTTTGAAAAAGACCATGATTTGAAGTCGTTTCTCCTTCATTTTAAAAACCTTTTTTGTGGTGACCATTACGGATTGTTTGTACTTTCTTTACGTCAGAGAATTTGCAAGCATAGACACATGTTTAATAGATTAAAAATAAAACTGAAATTTGTGCAGTTACCGATTAAAATAAATGTGCGTCATGTTTGAAAAATGGACTATAATTTCTTTCATTGTCAAAAACCGATAATGAAGATAAAGATTCAACCAAACATATACATCTTTAATTTTGAGTTTTACGTACTGTAATATTGGGATAATTTCGTTAATTATTTAACAAAATTAAATGTGATAAATCACCAATAAATTTGAATTCAGCATAGTTACTTATGTTTATACCTATTATTTATACTTTAAAAAAAATTAAATAATTCTTATTTGTTAACTGGCAAAACGAATATTTCTGAAATTGTTATCACTTCTGAAAGTTTTTAAAAAGAATATGACCATATTCTCTTTCTGAAAATACATGTACCCACATCTTTATTTTTTTCCCAACCTTTTCGCTATATATGTACAATGTATATTCAAATATCGGAGTTTTTTTTTAATTGTAGAAGAATAGGTTGGACTTTGTAATAAAGTTGCGGGAAGAACAAAGAAGTTGTTTTTTTTTACATTTCGTTTATTAAAAAAACCCAACAACAAATAGAAGAAAGGTACTAAGAAACAAACTGGGAGCTATAGAGCTGAAGACTGAATTATTTGTTGGTTGAAATCCAAAAAGGGGACCGCATTGTATTCGGAGTAAAAGGAATTAGATTATAAGCTATCATTTTTATAGTCATTTAATGGACGAGTTGATTCATGAAGTGCTTGTTTGAAGGTTAGATATCAATGTTCTCAGAACATGTAACTAAAAAAAAACACCCTGCTGAATTGTTCTTTTTTAAAAGAGTTAATATTTACATTTTTCAGTGTCGTTGTCTGTGATAACACTACGTATCGATTTTGTACTATACAGTCCAATAAATTCAATGACGTATAATGGGGCGCAAGCGGGGTTTGCTTATTTATATTCAAATATTTAATCTTACAATGGCTGAAAATTATATAAATATAAGTAATAAGGAATTATTCTTTGAATATTATGAGGTGATAATCTATCATAATGCCCTTTGGGGTTTATTGGATTTGATCACGCCCCGACCGAAATCATCACCTCATAATACTCAAAGAATGATAACTTATTCCTTAACTTATGAAAGCAAGCACAGATCATACTTTAATATACTAGCTGGAAATACGTTTTCAACTCATTTTGTTTTTCTATTATATAATATATTAATAATGCCTTAGTTATCTACTTTCAGTTTTTTTCTGTTTTCAAACATATAATTTATGCATAGATTTTTATTTTCAGTATTTTCATGTTTTATTAACAAACCATCTCATGGAAGTATCGTTACATAGATCATCGTTTTTAAGATTCCATAACTTATAATATCGATCAAATGCAGTAGTAAGTCTACTAGTATGCTGGTTGCAATTATCGCATTGACACTTCTTTTACCTATCATATTATTCAGCAAATTTTGTTTATGAATTTATTCTTGGCGTTGAATACCATTTCTATCGATAAATACATCTAGTTTCTTCTGTGACTATAGTCTGTCCCAAGTTATTGCTTCCATCACTTTTTGATGATTTTTATTAAAAATACACATACCTGTAAAAGAAATACTGTTGAAATCGATAAAAGGGAAAATATCCAAGATATCTTCATTGACACATTATCATTTTTCACTCATAAAAGTTCACATGAAGGAAAACAAATTTCTTATGGAGATTTATAATGGGAAATGTTTTACTCCATTCGGAATTACTCGGAACACCTCGCACAATTTTTTAACGTTATCATCCGGGCTATTTCATGGCTGATGCAATGCAAAATCCCCCTAGACTTTCTATTTTGGGTTGTGTATTGAAACCTGAAGCGGTAGAGAGGGCGTTTCAAAACAGATAATCTGGGCATTTTTCATATTAGTGGATGAATATAGTTTGAGCACGGAGGTATTTATGATTATCGAAATATCAAGCGAAAAGTTGTGGAAGCAAAAACTCGGGACAGAGTATAGAACGCAATTTTGGAATTTTGTTTAAAGATCATCCCCATCCAAATTTTATTTCTGTATTTCTTGCAAAATATTTTAAATCTCAGATATCCTTTATGAAATTATATTAAGCAAAAAAGTGATGATTTTATTGAAATAGTTTTATTTTCTTCGATTACAAAGCGTAGAGGTGCATATCATATCATATAGTGTTAACTGTGGTTTTAATAGGTATATGTCTGGGATTTATCGAATCCAGCTACAATGAGAGCACGGTCTACATGGGGACTGGCGTTAGGCTTCCAAATAATTATAGATGAGGTACGAACTACCCGAGGTGTTCCGATTGAATCTTCCATACTTCCGTTTTATGGAAGAATCGGCTGTTCCTTCTATTTAACATTCATGTACTGATTTACATTATAGATCTGGATCTACATTAAACAATAATATTCGTTCATTTGCTTCCTTTATATGCATAATTGAAGTAAGATTCAGAGAAATAATATTTCGTTAATGTAAACAACAAAACGATTTCTTGGGTGGTTCATAAGGGCTATGAAGGAAGCGATCATTGCAGATAACGGTCGGTAAATGGATTTTAATTTAAGTAATTCCGTTATTTGCTTAAATTCGGTCACCCATCTAGAGCTAGATAGGTAATGTCAAAATGATTAAATGTATATAAATGATATCGTTGAAAATATTCTGACATTAGATTGATCGCGATTTAAAAGTCATGCAGGGCTGTGTGATGATGCTACATGTGTGCCTTTAATTTGTTACATTAACATAGAAACTTATGATCCAAACTGTTACAGAGACAATTTTCACATAAATTACAGGATCTTTTTTTTTTTAACTTTAAAGCAGCTGAAAACAGTGTTCATTTAGTTGATTTACTGCTGTCGTTGAATTAACCAGCATGGATCATCAAAGGAGGCGTTTTATTACTTATATTTACATCTTTCTTTTAATAAATTACTGAATTAAAGAGTGGTTGAAACTAACTATATTATTGTTAATATAATGTACAATATTTCAAGAAATAGCCGAGTCGTCTTCAAAGGGAATTTGAGTCTGATATCATCATGATTATTTCGTGCAGTCCGTGAATTTTTTTTTAATAGGTTGCTGAAGGTTTCGACCAATCGATAAACGGGGCGTGAAGGTTTCAGTCTTGTCAGTTTCTACAGATCTATGAATTACAATCAATTTCCTTAAGAAAAAGAGGGAAATTTTACTTAGTAGATGTAAATATAATTCTATATTTGTCTGATTAGGTGTTTTACTCTAGATAATATTCTGTATGAGGAAGAAATCAATTAATTATTGATTGTTACGTGGTGATTGTGAGTAGGCTCAATAGAGCAGACTACACCACGTGTTACGGTGATCTGGGTGAAATCAACCCAATAACAAATCAAAGTACCACATGGTATTGGCGAGTCATACACAGATTTGATCGATTGGACATATATCTTAACAGATCAAACCTACCGCGTGTTACGACACGTATAGAGGAACGCATCGAGTGTAATATGTTCAGAAGTATTGAAAAAAAAAACCTGACACGTTTGAATTTACGTTAAAAATTGGATTCTTAGCTCAGGATAAGTTTATTGCGTAAAATGACTAGTTTGATACTTGTATTAGGAGAATTATCACAACATACCGGTACAATCAACCTTTATTTCCCTCTCCTATGTAGTTGGTGTATATAAACATTACTATATGTATGTATTCACAGGGGAGTTAAGCCAAGCTTCTAAAATAACTATATATAGATAGTGAAATTATGCTGAAATCTATCAAAACACGCGCATCCGTAATAAAATCTGAATTTAAAAAATAAAAAACGAATGGAGAGTGTCGTCACAATAAAGATCATCTATTCGTTCAATATTCAGTGACATTAAGGATTGATGGCCAAGCTACTCTCTTTGACTTGTTACATTCTAAGCTAACGCTCAAGTAAAATGCACCAGGAGGAGAGGTGTTTTGGACTAAGGCTTTGGCGGGAAGCATAAATATGCCGTCCCAGTCACGTCGGGGTCTCCTAGAACATTTTTGTATTCTTACTTTTAAATATATTGTGTATCAACAATGAACCCGTTGTATATCATATTTTCACACAACATACCGCCAGTTTCTACAAATTAACCTTTGGAGAGACACTGATTCGATTCAACTTTAGCTATGTAGAGCTGAATTTTAATTGTACTGAAGATTTTTACAATAGTAATGGATAATGCAGGTTTTTAAAGCATAATTGAAGGAAAATGCTTTTGTTTATGATTCATAATGCTTTGAATAAATATTTTTTATATTAAAAATCCGATTGTCGCGATTGCAATTACTGGTACTAGTTGTGATTTTTGTATTTACCGCTATCCGTATAGTATGAAAATTGCAACGTGACAATTATCCAAAGTAATCTAACATAAAATAGCTCCAGTTCATTGCGTAAACGTGTTCACTTTTGCTAATTGAATTATCTAATTCCAAATATACAAATCTACGAGCTGCATCAATCAAAATTTGTCCACGCGTCGCCCGATAATCTCTTGTTGTACACGTATCACGGAAAGTTAATAGAAATACAAATCGGTGTCAAGCATGGATTTTTCAATGATATCAAATGATTCTTTATCCATTTGCCACATAACTTGCCCAGACCTTCCTTTTGTTCGCTGTCACAGGGACGTGTACACACGTTAAGAAATCGACCCGGTGATGGTCCCTCCGCGACAGATGGGGGGTTGTCGATTGGTGTTCGTGGACCCTGTCTCGTGGCGATTACATTCCTTTATAAGAAAGATTGGGACAGTGATGCGCCCACTTACATCTATCTTTTGATTAACTATCATCAACTCAAGGTAAGACAAAGATCTATTGCATTTTGTCCATGGAATTGACCTGAGTTACTTATAGAATCATAAATCCAATCAAATTTTAGTAAGAAAAAGACTTAATTTTAGCAATTGTGTCTCAAACATGTTTTCAAAATGGAATTTGATGAATGCAAAGGTCACTGGAACGAAATGCAAGATTGCAATGGGAGGAAAAAATCATCGTATGGGTTTGATTTCGTCTTTTTAAACTAAAATAATTTATTTTTCTGTTTCAGGCCCGCTATGGCAGCTCTTCTTCTGTTCGTCGTCCTGGTCGCAGCCGTCAATGCCCACAAGAACTTCACCGTCACAGAGGAGGCGTGGTTCGATGTGGAAATCAAAGACTTCGATGGGATCGGCGAGGACTACAGGGGACGATTCGTCGTCGCCATGTTCGGAGACAAGTGCCCGATGACAACGATGAACTTCCAGTCCCTAGCCAAAGGATACAAACGAGGATCAGTAAGTGTATGCCCCCAGCAAACCAAAGTTCTCCGATGAATGAGACTAGCTATTAAATCCGCTAGGGGTGTCTCATTTTTGGCGAGGTGAATATTGTACTTCGAGGGTAGCTAAATATTCGTATTGATCTAAAAAAAAAAAAATAATAATAACAGTCCTTTTCATAGACCCAATTGTGGCATAGAATAAAAAAAACATCGTTTCTTGAAGTCTGTCGATCTTGTCTTTTATTTTGGATCATATATATACTATAGTAGATTTTAAGTATAAATCAAAGTCAGTATTTTCATAGTACCTAGAACTATGAACGTCATTAAAACTGAAGTTTATAAAACACATGGAAAAAATAAAAGATGCACAGACTTCAAAAGTGTCCTTTAATAAATGATTTATCAACTTAAAATCCCCAAAGAATTATTTTCATTTCGTTTAGTTTCTAGCAACATAAACAAAAAATATAACTACTCTTATTAGTTTTGGTGTAACTTCTTTAGATTGTTCATTTGTCCTTTTTAGTCATTTCAAAATATTTTATAGAGATTATTCGAAAAGTAATTTTAGACATTTGATAATGAAATTAATGTCAAGCACGGAATAAAGCATACCTTTTCGCCATAAGACATTACTAAACAAAGAAAATCAGTATATGAAGTATTCTTATTGACTTTTTACGCATTTATTGTTTTAAATCGATTGAGACGCTGGCGTTTGAATAACCCCAATTGAATGAAGAAGCAACAGCTGTTGGGTCTACCTGACAAAAAAAGAAAGATAAAAAAAAAGAAAGATATGTGTGGACGTGGACCAGTGACACGTGTACATTGACCCCCCCCCCCCTTTCCCCGAAATAAAAAAAAAACCCTTGCGGTCCCTAGCTGTCGCCCCTCCCAACCATTATAAGCAGTGTGGTCCATCCACTCGGACGGACATCTCTGTCCCTCCATTTAAAAACAAATTGTTTATTTTCTAGAAAACTTTGTGTTTACTTTACAGAAAATTTGAGTTTATTTTTACAGAAAACGTTATGTGTGTGGGTTTTTTTTTATAGAAAACTTTGACCTACAAGCGGTCCATCATCCACCGAATCGTTCCCGACTTCATCATCCAGATGGGTGACATCACCGTCGGAGACGGAACAGGAGGTACGTGCTCGGCTCAGATATTACAATCAGCAGAAAATATTTACATGTATAGCAATAAATTTCTATATTTCCTCAATAAGTAAGTTTGAAGATGGGTAGATAAGACGTGTAAAATGCCTATAAAAGGACGGATAAGATACTGTAAAATTAAAATATCAATAGATCTCATAATTAAAAAAAACATTCAGAACAATGTATATTTAACGTAAAATCGATTTGTAACCCTTAACTATGTTTAATATTTGTAATATGTTAACTCAATCTGGCGCATGCGTATGAAAACCTCTAAATAGTGTCATTTTATAGAACTTCAATGCCTTTTTTTGTAGAGTGGGTCTGTGCTCCATATTTTTGTTATAGTTTAAATAAGGTCCAATAGAAAACGAACCGATTTCAATCAGCAAAAACGGGAAGAGATGACCCACTATACATTAAAAATATCATTTTGTATCCCAACCTTTGATTGTTTTAGAAATTACATGTAATACATGTGGCCAAAGTCGTATATAGAATTTAAACAAACATCCCAACTTATGACTAAAATGGCTCAGGTAGCTTCAAATCTGAATGTTGTTAGAACAATTTCTTTTTTTTTTTTTTTTTTTTTTGCTTTGCTTTTGCAAACTTGGATTGTAAAATTATCAACTAGATTTAATTTGACAAAAAATAAAATTTGAAAATGTATTTTACGACTTAACCAAATGGGCATTTGCGCTATTTTATCCCCCCCCCCCATTTTCTTCCATAATTAATCACCTAATTGTCTACGGACTTTTCCGTTTTTTCCCCGATTACGACAAAGAGCACACGGCGGATGTGACCGGTCAGCAGAGGATGCTCACTCGTCCTAGGCACCTGATCTTTCCTCTATCTTTTTAGAGGTCCGTGTTGCTCTGCTTTGAATTTGCATTTCGTTTTATGGATTTTTGAGATGGTTGACAGTTTGTCGTTGTCATTTTTCATATATAAAGACGATCTATAAAAGAATGAACGATTTACTGTTGAAGAATATACTGCATAAAAAATAAGTCGGATTATTCTTGGGGAGGGGGGGGGGGGGGGTTATCAAAATAAGAAATTTTCAATAAACTATGACAGATTGTGCACATAAATTGAACATTTCTTTTGAACACGGACCTTCTCGTACAGGAGAAAGTATCTACGGCCCCACCTTCGTGGACGAGAACTTTGAGCTGAGTCACAAGGCCGCTGGGTACGTGTCCATGGCTAACCATGGAACCGACACTAACGGCTCCCAGTTCTTCATCCTCCTGAACAAGGCCAGGTGGCTCGACGGCAAACACGTGGTGTTCGGAAAAGTCATCAAGGGAATGGTAGGGTCTTATACATATTTTAATATATTGCTAAGGAATAACGAATTTAATTCAACTGTTAGGCCACAGGGGCATCTTATCCGCTCTGCTCTCTATGACATATACATAAATAATACATGCATTATTTATATATATGTCATAGAGAGCAGAGCGGATAAGATGCCCCTGTGGTTAGGCTATAAACTATTGTTAATTTAAATAAAATTCGTCTTTGAAAATACTATAAAATAACAATTACATAAATCGATTGATGTTAGTTTACTTCCTATCGAGACTATTCAAAGCCAGTCTTACAAAGCATCACTGCCTTATTTACAGGACGTAGTGAGAACAATCGGAGAGACCCCCACTGATAGCCGTACAGCCGTCCCAAGGAAGACCGTCAAAATCATCGACTGTGGAATCGTGGGAATCGAGAAGAAATACGAGCTGACAGAGGCCCAAGCCGAGTCCAATGAAGACCTGTAAATCTTTAGACAGGCGGCTACATCAATCTCAATCATACGTCACACCATCAACAAAAAATAAAGCATTCGACCATTTTAACGTGACCTCATTAAGTGCCTTTTTTACGTACTGCGTATGAAATCTATCTGTTCATCATGTTTCATGATGTATATTTGTCAGCATCCTGCTGTGTGTTGTAGTTCTGCAATGAGTTGTGTGTTTCATTTTCTGTGTTTGCATGTTTTTTTCTTATAAGTTATGTAGATAGGTCTAAATTATCGAATTATATTGGCGAGACATTGGTGCCAGCGAGCCTTCATCTGCGATGAAGTTATACTAAAGAGAATCTATAGTCCAAACTGCGGTACTGTACTTACTACCTTATGTTGGACTAAGTCAAAATCTGTATTCACAATGGCAGATGTTAGTTGTGTAATAAAAATACTATATGAAAATCTCTTTCCTGTTTTTTTTTTTTCAAATGTACATCCATTTGGTTATTTTACCAGTCAAAGTAAGCAGGAGAATTTGATGGCCAAAAAGCACAATAGAGAAGTCAGGCTTGTTGCATCGTTTTTAAAAATATGAATCAAGAGACTTACCTAATAGAAATCATCAAAAATGTATTAAAAAAAAAAGAAATTCATCAAATCTTAAAAACTCTTTTTTTTTGGGGGGGGGGGGGGGGGGGCATGTTATAATACAAATACAGAAAAGTTGGGGCTCAAGATTGTTAAACATTTGAAGCTCGATTTGCCCAAAAAAGTAGTGAGCTTTTGCTATGTGTCTGCATGAAAAGTGAATACAAATATTCAATTATAGCAGTCTTTAGAATAAACCCACATTTCTTATCAATTCTAAAATCATATGGAGCTATGGGGTACCTCCACATTTTGAAGTACTGAAAAAAAATAACCATAACTTTATAATTTTTTGTGTCACTATTTTGATGTCCAGCAATGTTGCACAAATAGGTTAATGCATCAACTTCAATCGCAACTTTTCGGGCTTTTCCGACTGCAAGTCATTAATTTAAAACCTGCTTGGGCTTTTACATTTTCCCCATTGATAAGAATTACTATCATCCACAATAATACAGGTCTCTAAATGCTTCCCCAACCACCTTAATGCAAAAATTGCACTCAGTATGAAAGGATTGCTATTTGTAGATAATTAAAAACCATCAAAACACACCCTTGATGCCAAATATATATACAAGTTGAATTCAGGAAACCTCAAAGTGTGACATACTTAATTAGGGGAAACTCAATCTACCCAAAAATAATAGAATGTTACAAATAAACAAAAAACAAACAATCTACATTTGAAATTACTTTATTTCAGAATAAATTAACAAGCTGTACCAAAGTTTTCAACAGTGGCAAAGCAAACTCTTAATTCATGACCAAAAAGTCTTAGAATTTTGTCCAAAAAAAAAATGTCTGAATGAATACCATGATATAAATGTATATATTATTTCAATCTCTATATTATGAAGAAAGAATCAAGCACTCATATCTTAGATAATAAGTTTCTTCATGCAGTTCAATAGAAAATATTTAGCACATAAAACATTCATAAACATGTGGAAAAGAAGGGAAAACACAACATCACATCAAAATTACGAATCAACTCATACCGGTAATTAATACCATTATAAAGAATCTTGTTAAAATGATGTAATTTGAACAATAAACTTTTTTACATCAAAAGCAAATAACAGAGTAACAGCGATTTTAAAAAAATCTATTGCATGATTATTTTGTTCTTAAAATTTTTTTAAATTCAAAGTAAACAAGAAAGCTGTGTGTCATTGGACTAGATATGTCATCAGCTTGATTTGATCTGCTTCATCTATCAGCTTGATGATTGGTCTCTGTCTTTTGTCAGCTTGAAGACTCGGTGGTTTCCTCTGTTGTGTCTTCCTCACTGGGAGTTTCGTCCGCCAACATCTCGAGCAGAGAGTGGAACCTTTCTATTACCTAAGAGTTTGTATAAAAAAAGGCACAGTCATCAGCAAAAACTTTTGAATAAAGTAATCTTTTTCCAATATGCAAATATAGGCTAATCAACAAATTCCCAGTACATTACTAAAGCCCCACTTACTTGTGCTGCAGTGGATCCAGGAAATCCTTTAGAAATGTCCTCAAATGTTTTTGACCCAGGACCATTGATCTTTACATTTTCTAAAATAACTTTATCCATATCTCTACAATATGAAGAAAAGGTGATACATGTATTTAAAAACAAACCTTTTTTTAAAAGTACTACTGAAAGAAATAGAAGTCTCAGAAATAAAACCACATTTTTGTGATACAACAAAAATTTTCACCTTGTCCATGCAAACTGCAGACTTGGAGTTGTCTCTCTTGTCCCTTGTGATTCCTGACTTGCACAAGCTGTTACAGATACATCACCTGGGCCAAAGCCAACAACACTGGAAATAATGGTCCCAGGTGAAGACTCTACACTCTTTCGAAGAGACTGAATTCTGTTTGGGTCATTTTCTTCACTGGCTACTGTACTTGTTCTGGACTCTGTGGTAAAGGATTTGGGATTTGGGCTCACCTTTTTACCAACCGCTGACATTGGAGATGGATTAGACTGATCACTGTAGAACACTGGGGAATTAGTGTATGCAATGACTTGATTGGAGTCTGTAGGACTCTTGAGGAATCCCATGTTGTCTATGCTGGACATTGAAAACGCTGGTGACACACAACTTGTCTCTTCTGTCACAGGTTTGGGCACAATGCGTCTTTTTTCACCCGTTTTCTTTTTCTCAGTATTCACAGGACTTGTAACAGTTATTTGTCTTTGTTCTTTTGCACTTACAGAAATGTTTGTATCTGAGTTTGACTTTAACAATGTTTGAGTGTTCATTTCAGTAATGAACGAAAATCCCAAATCCTGGTTTGATGAGGAGGATGCTGCAGATTTTGTTGGACTAGACATACTGTGTGCATTTCTAGCCAGCTGTGAGGCGTCTACAGACAGAGACACATCAGAGTGACTTATCATGGCCTCACGCACTGCTTTGGCAAGCAGGTCAGAACTGGTATTGTCTTTACAATCAATGTAAGAAGTATGTCCATCAATGGCAATCTCATCAACAGCTGATGAGGGTGTTTTCTGTGGAGTCAAATTAGCAGTCTCCATCCAAGAACTGATAGTGAATTCTTTCTCCGAATTCTTCTTTGGTGTTTCTGTGTTTGGAATAGATATTATGGCCCCGGCAAAGTCCTCATTGCTGTCTGCTGTGACCGTCACTTTGACAGCTTTAGAAACGCTAGATAATGGAGAGGTCTCCTTTATTTTGACACATCGTTCTCCTGGACTGGTCTCCTCATGCCGCATCTGGTCCTGATGGGGAATCAAATCTGGCAAACCAGCACCAAGCTGGAAACCTTCTGAATTTCCCTCCATGCTCTCTGGATCATTTGCTCTTAGCAATGAACAAGATCCTTTTTCTTCACTGATTTCTGAACCCTCTCCAGACAGTTCTGATGTGGATGGCAAGCTCTCCATTAGTGAAGTCTGATTGTCACCGGTTGTAGCAGGTGTACTAGTGCTGCTTGTTGGTTTCTTGACTGGAGATTCTGCCATTTCATTAATGGAGAAGAAACGACCATGTTTCCCTTTCTTTCTGCTGGATATTTTTAACTGAAAAGCATAATTTCATGTCAAATAGTTTTATATTTCAAAATTAAGAAATCAGAATGCACTGTACAAATTACATGAATGTCTCAAAGCAAATTCTTATGTATTTAATTTCATTTGTGCATATTTCATGATTTTTTTATATGAATCATTCAATCAACTCTCAACAATTCTTAGACATTGGCACCTTTGCATTCCAATGTTTTGTATCTCATATTCATCTCATCAAAAAGAGTAGTGGATCAAAAACCCTTGGCTATTTATTAAATACTGTGCATGTATTGTTTTGACTTTGAACAAAGATGGCCCTGGCTGGTACAAGTGCCCTTACTTTAATCCCCACACTTTTGGGGGGTAAGATTTGGACGTTCTCTTTCTCTGCCACCTCCTCATCCTCCTCCCCCCACTGGGCGGGGGTCATTGGCTCCGCCTTCACCGTTACACACTCCTCCTCGTCCTGTGGGTCAGGACAGGGCTTCTCCTCAGGGTGGTACTTAACCCTCACCTTCTTCAGAACCTGTCTGTTGATTCTGTAGTACAGCTCTCCATCTATCACCTGTAGAAAGCATCATTTTCAATTTAATGTATTTGAAAAAACTATTATATATTTTAGGTAGTTAATTAAAGACAATGCTGTGCAACCAGTAAGACTCCTTAATTCAAGGGCAAAAATTTTAAAAGAGTTTTCCTGCATTTTTGGAATTCTGTTACAAAAGCCAGGTTGAATCTGCTTATTTCTTAAATAATTATCTTGAAAAATATCACATACATGTATATTGATAAATTACAACAAAATAAAGAGGAAATATATTACCTTCAGACAACAGTTGGTACAGTGAATGTTCCTCATGTGGAAGTTTTTGGCATTGGGATTTTGGTGGCAAGTGCACATGCACTTCTTGGTGCCGTCAGGATTCTCATCCTCTGGAACTACAACCTCCTCAAACTCATCAAACTTGAAACCTTCCTCTTCATCGCTGTCTCCTAGAGTTATCTCCTCAAACTCTGTCATATAACTACAATATCAAATAAAAATTATTTTGTGTATATGCTGTAGTTCCACCAAAGTAGTTTCTAAATAACTAATTGATTTAAGTTTGTGTGTTAAAAGCAAATTTCATGCAATATTTCTACCATCATAGAATCTCTAATTCATTAATTTGGCGACTTTTCCTCATAAACAAAGGTGAAGTTAACCAATCGTTAGTATCATGTATGTCTCAATTATCTTACCTATCAGGGGGCTTTTCCTCCTCAAAGAACAGGGATAGGTCATCCAGGAGGTGGGGCTGGGACTTCAGCACGGGCTCCAGAGATTCCTTCAGTGCCCGGTCATCCTCCCGGGAGCCCGGGCTCCACTTTGTCAGGATCTTCATAATCTTTTGGTAATGGGAGGGATGTCTCTCAGCATACACCTGAAACACACATATGCAACTATAGGAAAATGGATACAGGCTTGCTACAATTCCAGTAAATATAGAGGAATTGGAAAGGGGTTTATTCATAGAAAAAAATATATATATATCAAACATGTATATTGTGCTAATGACAGAATTCAAAATTTCTTTACAACTTTAAAGGGATGCAACTCTTGGATTTTGACCTATAGTAAAGGCACTCAATAGGTTGGATCAGTTTGATATACATGTTCTGGCATGTATTGAGTCATTAAACAATATATGATATCAACTGATATAAAATCTAAAAACACAGACACATGTATGTTTGTGAAATTGCCAGCTATATTTACTCGTAAAAAAAGCTTCAGATTTAACCTCTAGCTTTCGCAGAAATGTCCTAGCTCTCCGGAATCTTAGGTTCTCCATGAAGCATCCACATTCCACAGCCTGGCTAGGAGAAAGGAATGCTGAAAAATCCTCCATCAAGTCTGGGAAATTCCTCAGAACTTCAGTCATCTCTTTGTATAGCTGTAAAGAGAACAATGATTTAATCTCAAGAAAATTATTTACTCTAAGTATCCAAAATATCTACAAATATAAGTTACTGAGACAAATGTCCATCTTTATAGGCCAGTTAAGGTAAGGTTTGCGGCTTGCATTTTTTAGGAATTGTATCAAAGTTACAAACCATTTTGTTCACTATACTAAAGTTTTTTTTCTCATGAAATTCAAATGATTTTGCCAATCTCATTTTATAACTGCAAAGGTTAAAGTTCATGATTTCAAATTTTCATGTCGATGAAATGTAAATAATTTCATGAAAATATGTACATTTACTATGACTATCATGGGGGTTATTTATGCTTAAAATGTTCGAAAATAACGTCACTATTTATATCATGATTCATTTTTTTTTTTATTTCTAATGAACTATTTAAAAATAGAATAAAATGCAATGAAAGTCTTAATTTTGGACTACTATTATGTAAAAGAAAACATCTTATTTGAAACCTTTCAAAGTCCACCAATTTCAGGAAAAACGTATCTTAGTATATGTGTAATCTGATGTTTCTAAAACACTATTCAAAACCATATGATGCAGACATTGTTTTTGTAGAAATTGATAAAGGCTTGTGTCCTGTTATTTTTTTCAATGAAACTACAAAAGCCAGCGAAATAAAAAATGCCTGAAATCAATTACATGTATGATGTCATATAAATTTGACATCATTGCTGAAATTAAGGGTAGTTGGTGTTAGGTCACAATGAAAACTGTGAGTTATCTCCCTGTAAACGCAAACCTTACCTTCAATTTCAAAAATGAAAAAAAAAAAAATCCCACAAAATCATTATACATGCATATATAGTAGTAATAAGTATTGTGTACATATACTTGCAACTAAATAAAATGAAAATTAATCAATTCAAATTTAGACAACTCAAAATGTCTTAATCATGTACAAAATTACAACAGGAATGGCTCTTTAGAACATGTATATTTTTTTTTAAGATGAATGTGAAAATGCAGACAATATATGTTCTTTAGAATATTATCCAATTTTAGCTGAAGCTTATATTCAACCTAGAAGTCAAGTGACCGTTTTATAATGCATGCATGATCAGGCAGTGTGATGATGTACAGTAGTTAAATAAGTAGCTCTATTATTACACATTCCTGTAACGTGGTATTTCCATGATTTGCTGCCATCTGATCATAAATAATTGGTAACCAAGTTTTGAAGGATGTACATGTATACTCATATGATGTTACATTTCAAAGCTGTATGTGCATGTATCCAAATACTTTTTAAACATTTTCAACAATTAATTCTTTTCTGATCTTGAATTGGTCATCATTTTCTTTTCGAGACAGCTGACCTTATTAAATTTTATGATGTTTACTTAAAAACCTATTTTGGGAAACAAGCATGACTGGGACACGCGAAGACCACAAGTCACCCATACGCTAGAGGGTTGTAAAGTGAACACATTTGTAAAACCAACACTGGATTGTACTGGATTTATCACTCACTTAATGAAATCTACCCGGAACCTGACATTTTTATTGTGACACTTACCTGCTTCAGAAAACCCTAATTGTACTCAAAATGACAGCTCCAAGTATATAAAAAATTTTAACACAAAAAGTTAGAAAAAGTGGCAATAGCGAGGCAGACAGAAGTGTTTGTTTCTGCGCTATCCACACTGGTGATGGCTATTGAGGCAGCTATATTTCCCGGTTTTATGTCCTATACGATACTGTTCACACAGCTTACATTAGTCTGTGCTTATTCTACATGTTGACTTTGTTTTAATTTTATGGCAATTTTATGTCTCTTTTGAGAGTAATGGGAAAACAAGTGTGCATTTATAATGTAATTTCTACTTGCCTTGAATTTATATAATATTATTGAAACACCATGCGGTTATTCTGTAGAACTCATTATGATCATATATCATTGAGTAAAATAGTAAGAAATAAAGGAGAAAACGAATCCAATCCTAATGAAACTGCATAGTTGTGATGCATCCAATTCAAAGAATCTTTTACACATGGTTCTCTAGCAAAATAAAACATGTTTGAAGCAGTGGTATAAAATTTAAATCTAATATTAATATAATTTTCTTTAAAAATTGCACAATAGTTCCACTTTTTCCTGTCTACAAAACTTTTAAATCCACAACTGTTCAACATATCCATTTATCATGTGATTGAGGTCTAATACATAATATTGGTTTTTGCTTGGTTTTATGGCTGATGTAGGGTGTTGAGACAAATTGAGGAGAAATAGGATGCCTCCATATTGTGACATACTTTCTGTTGAAATTACCAGTCATTATAATAACAATAACTTCAAACTGAATATTTTTTATTCTTCACCTTTTTTTATGTTCAGTAGTGTAGCATATATTTATGTGTCAGCTACTGATCTGCAGCTAGGTCAAAGAATTTAATTCTGCTGGGTTTTTATATTTTTTAATTATAAGAATTTCTTAAAATGCAATTTTTGGGTAAATATTGTACTGTAACAATTTAAAAATATTTAAAATGGTGTTTGCATTTAAAGTTTACATTTTGAATATGATGCACCAGTACTTTTATGCATATTGTTATATCAGGGGGTCCCAAATCACCTCAAACTTAAATTGTTCAAAACAAAATCTGGTTGACACATCTGGTAATAAATTTTATATGAATTTTCATCATTGGTTGAAAAAAATTTATTTAGCTGTTTTGTAAATATAAAATATAATTCTGGTTATAAAAATGTCATACAACTGCATCCCCAGGTGTAAAGAATAAGATAAAGAAATGTTATCAATAGCATGTAAAGTATTAAAATCATCTTGTTTTAAATGTGGTCAAAATGGTCACCATAAATCTCAGGTACAGACTGGTACTAAAGTTTATCCTGTACAAGCAAAAACCCTGGAAAACAGGTTTTCCTTTTTGTAAATCTCATCAAGAACTACATATGTACCATAACACCCAAACAACTAAAATCTATCACAATATATAAAAGAAAATGTCTACCTTAAAAGTATTTGATATTGTGTATTTCAAAATAATTTGAATCACTTTTTTTTAACTACAGTTTTATATACTTTTAAAACAACTTTGACTGTTCTAAACAAAAGGAGGTAGACATATCCAAACGTAAACCCTGAATGTTAACTACCATAAGTTAACTTTTGAGACACACTGTACAGTAACAATTGACTGAGGACAATACACATTTCAGCTTTACCCACACACACTTCAGCCATCATAATTTCGTCACTTTCCCTTCTTTCTGACAATGATTCAATCTTGTTTTAATGGGAGGTTCTTACTCCACACATTTATGCAAGGATTACCTCCAGCCTGTTTATAGACCTCAAACAAAGCAGAGGATCTGACAACACAATGTGAGATGAGCTTTGCCTAATAGACATTGAATGTATTTGTGGATATAGAGAGCAACAATATTTGAACAATCAGAAAGACTATATCCCACTCCAAAACAGAATGGACCTCTATTGATATCACAGTGTTGATTTTATTAATGTGTAAACTTTTTTCCTCGGATTTTGTTACCCATCCTGCAATCAGAATAAACAAGCTATATTGTTTTTGGATGTCAGCTGGGATAAATCTGACGCTTCTTCAATGTCTTGGTATGATAAGGCAATTACATAAGAAAAAAAATAATTTCGATTTCGTGGTCTCTTCAGTTAAAGTTGTTATCGCATTTCCTAAAAAGTGTAACACATAAAAATCAATGAGCCATTGGCCCGTCTCACTTTCTCCTTGGAGCTTCATCTAGACAGGCCAAAAATAAACCATCTTCTCAAAGCAGTATGTGAATCCCTTCTCAAAGCCTGCTACACTTTATCTGGACCATGGAGAATTATGTTTTGATGATGCGGTTTGACAATACCAGTTCAAACAATGATTCTGGGATGACCACCCCCTCTACCCCAGTGTATCAACCACGCCCTTCCCTTCAGGACATTTTCAATGAGTACTGGGAGTACCGTTTTGCCCAGGCATTTGGAATCTATGTTTTCCCTATAGTGATTCTGCTGGGTACAGTAGGAAACATTCTGAGTTTTCTGGTACTTTGTCGCCTTGCCATGAGGACAACCTCCACCTGTATCTACATGCAGGCGATCGCTGTGATGGACCTAGCCGTGCTGTATGTCAACGCATTCAGGAAATGGCTCACCATCCTTAATGACGGGACAGACATAACCACTACCAGTAAAGCCGCCTGCATTGTCATTCATTTTTTGTCCTATTTCACCTATGATTTCTCTGTCTGGCTCGTGGTTGCAATGACAGTGGAGAGATTCATTGCAATCCATTTTCCACTTAAAGCAGCTCAAATGGCCACCCCTTCACGAGCCAGAAAAGTCACGCTTCTGCTACTGGTGGTCTTTGTTGCCATCAACAGCCACATGTTTTGGACTGTTACAATTGATGATCGCGAATACTGCATTCCAGAGGAGAATTACGAAGAGTTTCACGATAAAGTCATGCCATGGCTGGATGCTGCCATTTATTCTTTTGTTCCGTTTGTAGTGTTACTGACGTTAAACATTCTGATTATTTATGACAACAGAAAAGCCACTTTGAGAAGGCGTTCCATGCGAAGTCAAAACCGAAACAACAGAACAGATTCAAGACAGCAATTCCACCAAAGACTGACTGCCATGCTGCTTTCTGTCTCGTTTTCGTTCCTAGTGTGTACAAGCCCAAAAGTCATCTTTATGTCTATCAGAGAAAGTGCTTTCCAGTTCATAGTGAACGGAAAAGTGAACTATCAAGGCTACGCATCATACCTGATGGCCTCTCGGATATCAGACTTTTTTTTGTACTTGAACCATTCCATCAACTTTTTCTTGTACAGTATTCATGGACAGAGATTTCGGCGAGAATTAAAGAAAATGTTTTGCTGTGCTCGGGAAGGCCTGAGAAGACTCAGCACCATTTCTCAAAGCCTGGACGGAATGGCAAACAGCAGAGTTACCAGTGACACTAGCCTAGGTAGCTACCGCATCAGAAACAGCAATGGCGTTGTCAATCTCAATCCCGCATTTAACTCAACAGAAAATCACATCTGAATTCTTGACTTATTTGGAGATTTAGTGACTTTTTAAAAGTATTTCCAGTTTTCTAGAGTTTCTTATACATGTATCAGTTCACCCTTACATCATGGAATTTACCCATTACTTGCAGTTAAGTATTAATTTGTAATAAATGTTCATATATCAACTTTATTCAGACTTTATTTTACATTACATTAACTGTATCTCAATATTCTAATACTGTATCATTATTCAGTGTTTTATTACATCAGAAAATATGCGGCAATGTTGATTTACGTTACAAGTATCAACCGAAGTGACACAATTCTATCACAGCTCTTGATGCCATATTATGATGGACTTGTTGATAGCTTTTAAACATATGCTTACAGAATTACACCTAGAACAAACTGTAGCGACAGATATCAAATTAAGTCAGTCTATGTAATTATGTCAATGATTGCTTTTGACCTATTATTTTTTTCATAACAGTCTTGATTATGTTTATGCTCACTGGGCAAAATATAAAGTTCACGTTTGACACACAAATTTTCTTGCCCATGAACATCTACAAACTATGACAGTATAACAGATCATTATTATGTTACATTTGTATATACATGTAATATGTATTCAAAAATTTCTTTCATAATTTGTTTGTCAATTTTTTTTTTTTTTTTACAATACTGCAAACAAAACAAGCAGCATATTATTAGTATGTTATGTTGTTATTAAAATGCTTGGGCTTTAGAAATTATTACACACTTAAAACATTTCAATGACATGTAACATTCCTTCCACAGTTTATCACTGAAGAGTCAGTTGGAAATGATTAAAATGAAAATCATTTTGGAAATTAAAAGAAAGAACCATTTTCTGGATATTTTTTAATCTACCACATGTGTAGGATTTTCTAAAGGCATGCAATATTTAGAAAACAAACATCAGAGAACTATAGATAAGATTTTCTGAACTAATAAATAAATAAACTTTAGGTTATTACCAAATTAACAGAGTAATCAGTAAATTAATGAATGTAGAAAGTGAGCAAGCACTCATAAAAAAAAAATTTGCATAACTCTGAGAAAAATATCCTTCAAATATGCATTTTTGTACATCATTAAGTTTTTTGAAATTCTGTTCAGCAGATATAGAGGAGATAGGCTGACACTGGTTTTATACTCTGGCCCAAGATATCCTCGATTCACATTTTGCCTAATTACTAGATATTTATAAATACCTCATAGTTCAAACGATGTTCATTCAAAAGTATGAAAAATTTCCAAAAGTTCTCTTTTAAAACGCCACCTCTAACTTATCAGGTTACAATACACGGCTAAAAAATGTTATGTCTACGTGGATTTTGTATTGCAACAGAATGATAACGTTGAAAAATTGTGCAAGGTATTCTAAGTGACTTCCGAATGGAGAAAAGATGTCAACATTCCCCATTATAAATCTCCATAAGAAATCTGTTTTCATTCCTATGAATTTTTACGAGTGAAATATGATAATGTGTGAATAAATTTATCTCGGAAATTTTCCCTTTCAACTATATCAATTGTAATTCTTTCACAGGTATGTGTATTTTCATTAAAAATCGTCCAAATGTGCTGCATAATTTTCTTGGGACAGACTATAGTAGTACATATATTATGTTTTAAAGTGCAAAAATTCCTGAAAAATAATAGAATCAGAACTAAATATGCACATGGCACATTTTTATCCATTGCTAACTACAAAGTTTCTTGAAATTCTGTTAAGCAAAAGGAAGTATATTATTAACTTCAGCACGAGACAAGCTCCTACCTTGACAGGTGACTGTTCCGATCTCCCAAACTCATACAACAACTTCAGGAACTGTTCATACGTGGTGAAATCGTCTTTCAGGGTCTCTGCTGCTTTGGTTAGATAGGCTTGAGCAAAGGCTGTGTCTCGGTCATCTTTCTGTTAAATGAAAGAAAACAATAATCTGGATGACAAGTTGAGGACTCATCAAAAGCAATAATTATTCATTTGAAGTGAGGGGTATGATGTTTATTCACTGCCTTGAGTTCTTTAATCAGTACTGTAGATTCCTAATTAAACACGAAGAATCAATTTTCGCGTAAAATCGTGAGAAGCAACCCTTGCAGATTTTAAAGTCTCGCTTTTATTTTTCAGACAGTTTTGAACTATAGGAAATTATAACAAGAAATTGGTAATCACGATTTTGTATTCTCGCGATTTGATACAAAACAGCAGAATCACTGAATTAAGTACTCGCGTAGAATAAGGAATTTACAGTAATCAATAATCAATTTATACTGTGTTTTCCCTACCTGAGGATCTGTGTCTACAATGTCTGGGGCCAACATTGCCAGTGTTGCGTCTTTCCGTCGTTTGGTTTTACTAGACAGGTCTTTGGGATCTTTAGACAGGATGGTCTTTGGGTTGAACCTAGAAATAAAATCACAATCAGTGTTCTACTCTTTTTAATTTGAAAGATAAATTATAATGAAGTATAAAAATTGATGTGTTCTCTAAATAGTTCAATAAAAGGTATTCAATCAGAGAGCATGGAGAGGAGGTATCAAATATTTAATTTAAGCTGAACAAAAATCCAAGCTAAAAGCTGCTTTTTTTTTTAAATCCTAAACACATACTTTAGTTTCAGCTTTGCTAAAAACTAAATCAAAAAATTAAATCTGAAATTTGCCTTAAAATAAAAACTTAGTCTTCAAATGTCTAAATTCATTTGTTCCATTAATTACAAAATTACAGCCAAAATGATTTTAAGAAACACAGTATCAATCCATGTACTGTGAAATCATCATAGTTCGTGGGGGACCAATGTTCGTGGCTTTCGTGGGTAACCCTTGCCCACAAATTTACATCCCCATGAACCTATGCACAATCATTTGTTTAATATTTATTAAATTTATCCCGATTACATTGGCAACGAAATTACATCCCCACGAACCAGGAAAATATTGGCTACCCACAAACATTGACCCCTACGAATAAAAATGATTCAACAGTATCATGTTAATCATACAAGAGTATCCACATATTTACATTCCTCTACATCTGTTATACATTAGAATCAGGGGAAATTTTGCTCCCCCTCCCCTACAAAATTTTAATGATTTCATAGTACTCTAAGAAAACCACCATATTGCATTTTCAACAAAACTTAAACTGCACTGACTTGATGGTGGTGCTGGCGGCCATTAAGTCAGCCAGGTGTTCCGAGTCGTCCTCGTTATCGTCCTGGCTGTCGTAAAGGTTCGGATCCTCCACCTCTGTATCATCACTCTCCACCGAATTACGCTGCTCCCGATGTTTGTGGAACTTCTTTTGGAGATTTTTGCGAGCAGACTGCTTTTTCTGCTGTGAAACATCATCCAGCACTTCATCCGACAAGTATTCAGACTCCACTACAAAAGTGGGTATATCAGGTATAAATTTGTGTTATTATCAACAAGTACATATGCATATGTTAATTGTCAAAATCAACAATGAACATTCAGTATTATTTACAATGTAAGTCATATCCTAGTTCAAAACAATTTCTATTCAAATTTTGAATTACTAAAACAGAAATGCAACTTAACTGTGCTTACAATGAACGCAGTAAAATAAGCTGTGATCAAACCAGCAGTATTTAGTACATGTATAACTGTGTGTGAAAGGAGGAATGTAAATTTCTTTCATTACTAGGTACTGATACAAGTACAGTACACTGCTCAGCAACTTTTTGCAGAGATTAGCTCTCACCTGTATCACATTCACTGGCAGTCTCCATGCCTTCCTCCTCAGTCTCTGTTTCATCCACTGCTGGCTTCACCGAGGCTGGAGACTTGCTAGATAAGCTTCCTCCTGGTGATATCTGGAGGCTACTTCTATTGACACACGGAGGACGTGGCAGTATCTTACACTGAGTTTTCCCCAGGACTCTGTTCATGATCTGTGATGCTGCTTTTTTGGACGGCGATATCACCATTTTTACTACCAGTCCCTTTGGGCAGATTGCCCGGGCTTGTTTTTGTAGCTGCTGCCTTCTGGGACTTTTTCTTGGACTTTTGCGAGGGGTCAAATATGGACTGACTGCTTTAGCTGGAGATGTGCAGGGTTTGGGGGCAAGAGGGCGATATTTGCTCTTTACAGGTGTTGTCTCTTGAGCCTTTTGGGCAAAGTGTGATGGTCCTCTTTTAGGAGAGATCATTAGAGAAGAATATGCAGCTACAATTTGCAGGGCTGATTTCATTGAGCCTCCAGAAGCCATAGGCTTTGACTGTGCTGAGGAAATACTGCTCATTGTTCCAATGAGCTGGGATCTACATGAAGTGTTAGGGTTGCTTAGTTCATGGTCTCCAGGTAGTTTATTGGGCGTAAGTTTGTTCACATTTAATCTATTTTCGATCGGTATTGCTAATAACCTTTGTGGATGGGTATTTTCTGATGTCTGTATTTTCTCTTCAACTGGAGAAGAAATGTTTTCTGAGGGTCCAGCATTATTGACTGGTCTGGGTGACACTACATTTGGGGCCTTCCCTACAGATGCTGAATGACCCTGTGTTTCGGCCATTATTTCCACTGGTCTTGGAGAACTGACTGTACTGTTTCCAGAAGGTACTAGAGTAGTATCATGACTGTTTTCTGAAACATCAGAGAGACTATGTAAGGAACTGGAATCTGGGGTAATGTTGTCACTGAAAAACACATTTCCCACAGAACTTTGACTTGAAGCCTTTCCTTTGTTTTCCTTTTTTCCAGTATTTAATTCACTTCCACAAACAATGGCATTCTGATTTGAATTGGTTTCTGTCACTGACAAGTTCTTCTCTTCTCCTTTGTCTGTGGAGCTACCAGAAACACTGTCCATCACTCTTATCAATATTGGGCTGCCAGGGTTCGCCAGGAGTTCACTCTGTCCACTCTCTTGATGAAGGGGAATAAATCCTGATGAAAATGGAACTTTTTTGGATCTAGAAAATTGAAAAAAAAAAAAATGTTTGCAATTTAGCCACAGTAAAACAACTTTATAATGAATTCACGCTTAGAGTAATGTCACATTTTTGTTCTTCAAAGCATTACAAAATAAATGTATATAACAAATTGTCTTCATAATAAATCAAAATTATTTGACATTTGCCCTTAGCACTTTGCGCTAAGTATATTTTACAAGTAAATATCATCAACAGGAAAAAGCCACTTTCTATCATTTCTTTCTTATGATTTTCTTTTTTTGCTTAAATCTACACAAAAACAGGTTAGGAATCAGTGTGTACTAACTTGTTCAGAGACTCTTGAGATTCTTTAAAACTTTGATTCGTGCTGCCTTTGAGATTTTCAGCGTCATTGCTGTCAGTCTTCTTCATCTTCACTGTTGGTTCAATCCTATCAGGAGATATACATCGCTCCGTCTGTGAAGTAGATGTGCTCCTGATCCCACTGGTGATCACCTCTGGAATACTCTCAAAGGATGAGCTGGCATTACCCATGTCACTGACTGATCCTAAGTCTGAGTCAGCTCTACCACAAGTCACTGATTTATCCCTCAGTGAAGGCAGAGTAGTCGACAAGTTACTACGCTGAGATGATGATGTGTTAGATGTGTATTTCTGATAACTGATGATAGGCATGCTTTGATACGATGAAGTTGTGAGAGGTTGACTTGACTCCATAGAATCGGTCACTATTGCACTTGGGTGAGTCTGTATTGCTGGGTTTTGTACAGACATAGTTTGACTGCTGTACAAGACAGGGACATTTGTTGTTTGCTTACTCATTTCATTAACATAATGATCGGATGACACTGAAACTAAATTAGTGAGTTGACTTGAAACAGCTGGTAGAGAACTTGATGTCAAAGGTGAATTTAAGCTTTGTGTACATGCACTTGATGAACAAGAAACACTGGGACTGGATAAAAGACTGATTGCTTGGCTGCTTGACTTGGTAAGTCCAGAACTGCTGGATAAGGATAAACTTAACTCTCTGGCTAGAGAAAGTGACTCATTTGTCAGTAAAATTGTCTTTAGGGGCAGTGTTTCATTCTGTGTTGGACCAGTTGTCAGTAAGACAGGTGTGGATGTACTGGACACAGGGGGCACACTGGACTTCTCTGGGGTCAGGTGTGGGGCTACAACCAGGGTTTGGACTGGATTTGGGTCCTGTGATGCAGTCATGGGTGTAGCAGGGGCTGAGTTGGATCTGGAATCATCAACCTAAAAATAAAGAGATAATCCACTGCTGATCAGCTGTCATGAGATAAAATTGAATTGAAAGAAAAATATTTTCACATGACAAGATAAATACTGTGATTTTATCATTATTTACTGAAAAAAGTAAGTAAAATAAGAAGGAGTCTCATTGGCTGGACTATAGTCCACAATTTACTTATCCTTAAAACAATGAATTTTACTTAACCAACAAAAATTGATGCCAATGAATATTTAAATAAAACCAAGGTATCTGTTTTTAATGCATAAGAAATGAATACATCTTTAATTGATCCATAGCATGACAAGGCAAAAAGATAACAAAGGGCCCCTACTATTTGTTTGCCTGCTGACTCCAAGGGAAGATTGACGCTGGAGGACCTCTGTATACTCCCCCTCCTCTCTACTTCCTCGTCACTGCTGGCCAGGATTTCACGGATCTTCAGCTCCTTGCACCATGTTGGCAGTTTCTCCGTTTGTTGATCCCTTGGAGGCATCATATCACACCGAGAAAACACTCCAGTAAAACGACGAAACTCGGGCAACTTCTTTGTCAGTTTGTAGTTCTGTGTAAATGAAATAATTTTTGTTGGTTTTTTTTGCGACAAGAAACAGATTTTTTTCCAAACTAAATGAAAGAATTACAGGTAAGTTTCAAGTAAATACTCAAACTATCAGCCTTATTTGAAAATATGGCTACCTTGATAATATTTTCAGAAGCTTTGGAGCTAGTCATATTCTTGATGCGAACTCTGATTTGCTCCTCTGATTTACTCGGAAGAAGAAATTTTCTAATCAGCTGGTGAAAGTATGGCAGATTTTTAAACTGGTCTAATCCAAGAACCATTAACCTGCAAACAGATAGCAAATGCTTATTTAAATTTTGATACCTTAAAATGAAATTTAGTTTCTGTTATACAGTACATCATTTCATTATCCTTCACATGCAATACTGAAAATGAAATGATTTGTTTATAACAAATCAGTCATATTCATGTTATTGTAAACAATTTTCATTTGTGCACATTTTAAATAGAAACAAGAACAGCACCAGGTGCCATGAACTGAACCTTTTACATATGAAAATAAGATGTCTGAACAAAATACAGTATTTAAACATCATTTTTTATGAACACTTCAAATAAGGTGATGTTCTCATTTGCAAAACATTTTAAAAACTTTCCAGTTACCTGTCAACTAAACTGTCAATCACTAATAGTTAACAGTATTTTTGTTGACTGATGTTAAATGATTAATTCTGTAGATTCCTATTTAAACCTGAGGAATAAATATTCATGTAAAATTGCGATAAGCACATCTTGTTGATTTTAAAATCTCGCGTATAGTTTTTGGACAGATGAAACTAAATGAAACTGTGATAAAAATTATGCGTTTGCGATTTCATATTCTCGCAATTTGATGCAAAACGGTTGAATCACGGAATTAAGTACTTGCGTAAAATAAGGAATCTACAGTCAATTACATTCAGTATATTCAGGTAAACCCGTTTGTGCCTACCTGTCCTCTGCTTCTGTAAACACCACCCTCCTGTTTGACCGGTCAACATCCTCCCTGAACAGAAATGCCCCGTGGGGGAGCAGCTCGGGGTACATGAAGACCGGGCTGGTCCAGATCAGCTGTTTCTGCTGACTTGTGAAATGTGGGATGCACTGTTTGTTGGACTGAAGAGTGTCTCCAACTGATTTTGCTACAAACACACCAAGCTTAGCATTCAGAATACATGTACAGAAAAACCATCGGTGCATGAGGATTAACCATACCATCTATACGACTTGATACATGATGTATGTCCTACTAGTTTTCATGTTATTAACATGTTTAGAAACTAAGGTACATACACAAAAAGCCTCACAGCAAATGTAGAGGAGTTACACTGTACATGTACATTGATGTGAACAACATAAAACACTTACAATGAACATCTCCAACAATGTTCAAGATGAGATCTTTCTTCTGTTTGGACAAGGTGTGGTAGTTCTGTACAAGTAACGAGGCGATAGACTTTTCAGAGGAGACATATTGCACTTTCCTGTCTGTGAAATCAAATCAAATGTTCCTGTATTTCTAATTTGATAGCTGTTGAGGTAGATTGGGTAATTTTTAAAGTTAAAGAAAGTTTTTTATCTCTTTTCAATTAACTTTGATAGCATATGAAAAATGAAAAAAAAAATTGCGGAAATAAAGAAAAAAATGAATTATCTTCCGATAATACTTTTCAGATATAACTTAGCTTAACCTTTCGATGCATATAGTATAGAAAGCACCAACATGAAACCTGTTTTCATCTACTGACTTTTAAGATAACATAAATCGGAGATATTAAGATGCATCTACTTGACTTGACCTTCACAACTGATGATACAAATTTGAACGACTTGAGTGAATCAACTTCATTTTGACACTTGTAATTCTATATCTGGATGCACCTACTTGGCTTGACTCTCTCAATTTGTTCCCACTCCATGTCTTTGTTGATGAGTTGGACGGCCTCTGGTAGGTTCGCTGCATTGTACAGGGAGTGGGGGGTGATACACTGGGTGTTTGTGATGCTGAACTGATTCAATTCCATCTGCAAGAAAAGTAATTTACTTACATCTAAATTGGCATAATTCTAAAGGGGCTGATACATCTGACATGTCCACATCATCATATCAAATATTAGTACATGTAACATGATTATGAGAAATAATTTGTCATGATTAATTTCAATTTTAAGTTAAAATAATGAAAATTGATTCCTCTTTTTCACAATCTTAAAATAAAGTTGAATCATAGTAAGCCTACTTGTCTGCAACATTATGTTTAATTTTTCGGTTGAAAATTTATTTGCATTCTACTAATAAATTGATGTTAACGACTCTCGTTGGTTTGTGTTCATTACCAGAAGACTCTTGCTGTAATCAGCGACCTCTTTGTATTCAGACTGATTTCCCATGGCCGACACATACATCTGTGTCAACAGCTGTACATACTAGGAAAGGAAAGTTATTAGAAATCAAATTAAACTTCACAAAACAACATTTCTCAACCTAACCATAATAATTCATGTTTTTAATTGAAATTCCTTCCTCACCTTCCTCATCTGGTCAGCTATCTGCTCTTTTTCATTGTCAGACATCACGTAACTCTGACTCTCGGCACTCTGTTGTCCCTCTGCTTCTGAAGCCTGTCTCTTGTAATGAGCTCTAAAATCAAAAGTGGCATGATGTAAACAACTCTTGCAAGTTTTGAAATTGACAATAAAGGAGAGAGTCCTTGATAAAAGTAGGTTATTATTATTCTATTTTACATTGAAGCCTGCAAAGAATATTTGAACTTTAGTGTTTTTACAATATTGTTAGAAGCAAAATTAACAACATATCTGTGACCAAACACTCACTAGTGATACCCCTGCTCTGATGTGAATATACAAAATAAGCAATGTTGACATTTAACAGGAATTTGACATTGAATTTTTTTTAAAAATTAATCACACCATATGGCATGCCTAAACAAAGAGTGTATTAAAATTTCAAGCATCTTTAAATTTAATAGTTGTGAGAATAATGCGACAGAAAGATGTGACACAACAAGGGTAAAACAGAATACTCTCTCTCCTTCGGAGCAGGGGTATAAATAGCTGACATTCATACTTTGCTTTGAACTTCATGACTTTTTTCTCTTCCTCCTCCATTGGCTGGGTTTCTTGATAATAATCAAAGAGCTCATCCATCAGTTCATTCATTTCCTTTTCTGTACAAAGATGTAAAATTCATTAAAAACATGGGATACAAAACTTTTTAGTACATGGGTTATTTGTTTGAGTACATTGCAAAACAAATTGCAAACTTCATGTTCATTTCTCCTAATGTTGTTGTAATAATAGGCCAGTTGATTAAAAAAGAAGACTGAGATCAATTTTTGCAAACTGATGAGCCATTCACAGCAAATAAACGAGTACAGCAAACTGACTGGAAATCTTGACAGCGCGGTCATCTCGTAGCTCCTCATCACTGTCAATAAGGTCGTCCACTTCCGCCAGGTAATTATACTCTGGGTCTTTCTCCTCATCATCCATGCCATCATTAGTGTTCTCAGATTCTGTTTCAAACAAACAAGTAAAAGTAAAATAAAAATTTAGGACAAAATGTGCACAAGATCACAAGCAGAATGTGTACAAGATCTCTGTGAAATCTTTGAATTCTATGTATTTTTCGTATGCATATGTTTTTAAAGAATCAATGATTAATTGATAAAGTGAAAAAATATCTGTCCAAGGAAGGATGCAATCTATCTGCAAAAGTTGGGCTCGATCAACATCAATCATACCACTACATGTACGGTACTCTGAAATTAGGCAATTAGCATTGTTAGAACATCAAATAGTGGCAATCTAGGCATGAGACCTGGTGGTTTGTAGAGAGACTGGAGAAATCCCTGCCAGTCCTCATCCTCACACTGGGTGTCGTACATGTCAGGGGTGAAGTCCGGGGGGACAAAGGTCGACTCCAGGTCAATGATAGAGGTGTCCTCTAGCGACAGCTTGGACCGGGTTCTGGCTGCTATTGTCTGCTCCTCCTGTGCAGGGTAACAGGAATCATCATTATCAAATTCAAAGTCAGTACAAATTGTCTCTTTGGCGTAACATTCAGACTATGGAGATAGTGAGCATTGTAGAAAAATCATTGGGTTATGTCACTTTTTTCTTCAATGATTGCTACTTTCATAGGTCATTTAAACCATTCAGAAGAGCACATTACCAATTAATTTACATCTTTCTTTTTCTCTAAATTTTACTTCCATTACTAAGTGGTTAATATATGTTTTCAAAGAAAAAAACTTATAGTTACCCTTAATCTCTCACTCATATCCTCAGCTTCCTGGAACTTCTTACTCAGAGATTGCCTATAGGATGGAATAAGCCTTGGTGGACCCATGGGGCTAAGAAATGGCTTCAAAAAAAGAGCAGGCTCAAAACAAAAACAGAAATTCAGTAATTTTCATGAATTATAACAACTAATTCAATGATGTATGCTCTTCTCTTTGCATGATATACAGAGGGTTCCACTTAATCTGATAGCGTTTAATCTGATATAATATCAAAACACCAAACCATTTCTTATATATCCCTTTATATTTTTTCCTGATAATCTGATAGGAAAAAATGTCATTTTCGGTTAATCTGATAGGATTGTGACAGTGTAATATTGATTCCCCACCCTTTTACACCTGTATACACCTATGTTTTTTTGGTTGACACCCCTCTTGTGTACACAGTAACTCTTTCCATGGTATTAGTTACACTTCAACGCACACAAGGGGCTCCTTTCTTCGCAAGATGAAAGCTACCGACATCGGTAATTGTTTCGGATGACTGCACACAGGACTGTCCTTACCTGTGTACAATTTTAATTGTTTGTTTACTTACCAATTGCATGTGTTAATTTCATGCTGGGCTTGCACCATTAAGAAGTATTTAAACGTAATTTCTGAATCAAAAATGACAGGCTTTGGAACATGTGACACCGAGGAAATTCTGACTACTTTCAATTTTACATCGTGGTAGAAAACTTATAAATAAAATCAAATATTTTTTTATCATGCATAATTAATTATTTAAGAGCATTTTATAACAGAAAAAGAATTAAAATAAATAGTTCAATTGAAAAGAGGTACTGTTCAGACAGCCATTTCCTCTTATTACTTCCTGTCAAAATGGCGGCCACTTTAAAACCATCGTAATGTAGAGAAACATTTTCTTTTGGGCATTTACAAACAAAATAAAGACTTTCATGCTATTTCATTGCTATTGGAAGGTAAATTATTTCATTTCAAACTGTTGACGTACAAATTATATCCTTTCATTGATAAATTATGTCTTGAAACAATTTATATTTAATTCTATACCAAAATCAAAGACCACAAAACCGCTAAATCGGTTATTCTGATTTTCGGTTAATCTGATAATTTTTCCCTGACAAATTGTGTATCAGATTAAGAGGAACCCTCTGTATCCCAAAACAAAAAGTAAATGGTTTTGACAACACTATGTGACTAACCCCTCTATATTCTTTCTCTGTGGTGGGGGTGGTATGGAGGTCTGCGGCTGATCCAAGGGAGGATGTAGGAGTCCTAGGGGTGAGTGGAGTTGAGGGACAAGGAGAGCCAAGGTCACTGACCTGTGATGATGTCACACTCTCACTATCCTCATCACTGAAACTCCCCTACAAAACAGGCACAACTCGTTTACATTGCCTAAACATCAACACAAAAATAACATAGAAAAAAAAAAAACAATGCAGCATTTAATTCGTGTCTAATGCTTTGTAAGTCTGACAATTTCATAAAACATTGTAAACCAACTTTAATTACTGTGTGTGGAACTTTGAAGAGGTTGGTAAGAACATTCTAGTTGCAGAATATTTCTTGCCACAAATCAGTCCTATCATATTACAGTATATATATATGTATAATGTAAGTTTATCTTCAAAGGCTCTGTAACGAAAATTAGTCACCGCAAACCAGTTAATCTCTGGTTAATTATGAATAAAAGTCACCACAAATTACAGATGATTTACAGTAAGTGTGTTGTCACAGAAATGTATATACATTGCGACTCTGATTTGTCAAGTATTCCAACCCTGTTATACCACTGACCACTGACCAGCCTGTCAGTGATAGACTGACCTCTTTCTCCTTCTCCGGGTTGTAATCATCATCCTCCTCCTCCTCCTCTTCACTCAGCTCAATGTCCAGAATGGTTTTCACATGTTCTTCCTTCTTCTTCAGTGGTGTTAAAGGCCAAGGATGCATCACCTTTCAAAAAAAAAAACCAGGCAACATTCTGTAATATCTGTATAGTTAATATCCCAAGAAACTTCCCTTACTGCCACACTATAAATTCAATTTTTCCTTACATCCCCCTTTTCCTCGATTGCTTTCTTGACCTTTGCCCTCGTCATCTTAGGTTCATAGGCTGCTTCCTTCAGTTCATCTTTTGAAGTGACCTCATTTAATATGGTATTCTTCACCATGGCAACCACATGTTCATTTGTGATGACTTGCTGCAAAAAAAGCACCGAAATACATATTAACTAAAGATAAATTTACATTTTCAGGACCAATCATAGTTTTTTCCAAAGGCAGTTATTAGCAGGTATCATATCCAACAGTTTTTCACAGTAAGATAATTAAACAACTACATGTATTAACACTTTACAGTATACTTCTGTAACATATCTTAAATGGATATCATTTAAACATGTATTGTAATATTAGCAGAGTATTCAGTAACTTACAATAAAAATGTTCTTCTATTAAATTTGTAGGATCCATTTTAGTCGTAGTTTTAACTTCAGCACAAAGCTGATGCTAGTTTTGAACAATGCATGCGTATTCTGACAATTACAATAAGTATCGTATGTATTTTATTTAAGACTTACATGAAGTATTGTTTTGACATTGTAGGCAGTCAGTTTATTTCTACTGGCATTCTCCTCCAGAGCTTTCTCCAGTTCCCCCTCTGACTCCTCTTCCAAAATATGCCAGCCCTCACTGTCAGAATCATCGGAACACTCATTGTCGGCCAGAACTTCCTCTCCTTGTGACAAATCATCCCCTTCAGACAGCTGCTTGCTCAAAGACAACTTTTTTCTCTTGCAGTTCTTTATCAAAGTTGATTTTCTATAATCATAAATCCAGGGTTAATAGCTTGATATACAAAATAGACAGCGAGTTGTATTTTCATAAGCATCAATCAATAAAAGTAGAATTTATTGGATTATGTACATGATGTACTTTTTAGTGTTTCTTAAATTAAGCATCTGAGATCATAACTATATTCTGTCCCGAGTTTTTGCTTCCACCACTTTTTGACGATTTTTAATAAAAATACACATACCTGTGATAGAAATACAGTTGAAATCGATAAAAGGGAAAATATCCAAGATATCTTCATTGACACATTATCATTTTTCACTTATAAAAGTTCACAGGAAGGAAAACAAATTTCTTACGGAGATTTATAATGGGAAATGTTTACATCTTTTCACCATTCGGAACTCACTCAGATTACCTCGCACAATTTTTCAACGTTATCATCCGGGCTATTTCATGGCTCATGCAATGCAAAATCCCAGTAGACTTTCTATTTTTGGTTGTGTATTGAAGCCTGAAGCGGTTGAGGGGGCGTTTCAAAACAGATAATCTGGACGTTTTTTTTTTTATATAAGTGGATGAACATAGTTTGAACACAAAGGTATGTATAAATGATTATCGAAATATCAAGCGAAAAGTGGTGGAAGCAAAAACTTGGCACAGAGTATAGTATTTAATGAGGTGTTCGAATAATACTAGAAGATACATGTCATACATTTTTAGAAGTTCAAAAACAAGTATGTTCAGAGATCTGCTAACAGAGAAACTGAGAGAGGTCTTGTGAGCAAATTCCAACTTTTTTGCAATGTATGAAACAATACATGTATATTGTTTGATACAACATTCACATCACTCAATAAATGTGAATCTCAACAATACCTTGATAAAGCTACAAAAAGGTAGTGATAGCTTTATAAAGAAGAGCCTCAAATGTCCTCAATACACCATGACATTATGTTTACCCTTGACTTCTTTTGATTCCCCTTGTAGGTGTTCTCCGTGTAACTTTAACAGGTGGCTCCCGTAGTTCACGAGCGTCTATAGTGTGTAATGTGTCAGTATTTATTTTTTCTCTGCTTAGAGTGCCTTCATTACTGCCATCTAGGGTTCCATCTTCAACATCCATTGTTTCAGTTTCTCTCAACTGCAGGCTACTCTGTTCTCTATTTTCATTACTGTTTACCCCTTTTCTAATAATTCTAGATCTCCCATTGTTTTCTGCATTAGTAGAACCTACTGAGCTATTCACATCTTTGTTCTCTGTTTCAGCGGATCCGTCAATATTCATTCCTCTACAATTTAAATAAGCATCATTCATTACCTATGTCGTTCCAAATTATAAAGTTTTTAGGATTACATTATTTTGGAAATCTTTCCGAATGAGAAAGTTAATAAGATAGGAACAATTTTCTTGGAAATCCTGAACTTAGGATAGAATGTTTAAAACATAAATCATTTTTAAGCATCGTGCCTAACCATGCTAACATGAGTTACACTGTTATAGTATAGGCGTTAGGCGCCTATACACTAGCTGATACAAGGAACTGAGTAGGACAGAAAAATGTTCGATGAGATTCTAATAAGCAATATTTTTTTTTTTATAAAATTATGGTGTTTTGCATAATACTACTGACCATCAAACTGCATGAAAAAGCAAGTTGTTGTTGTTTACATCCATTGTTTTGGATTGTACGCTTTGATCAATCCGACAAGCAATAAAATAGAATTCTCATGTTCTCCGAACCCGATTTGAATAAATCAACCATCTTCATACATTTTGTTTCCGAAGATATCAAACGAAAGGTGACCAGTCCATGAACAGTTCTAGCTACAAAAATATGATAAAAAATACCATTAACGTATTATCATACTGTTTAATTGAAATATTGAACAAACAAGCATATCATGATTCGTACTATAATTGCATCGGGCTCGAAAACATTACGAAGATGAGCTTAGCTTGGAAATTAATTTTGGCGCCTAAGTTACAGTAACTTTCGAAAGGGATAACCCCTTTTCCGTTTTCATTGCGCATGTTTTTGCGCAGTCTAGTAAAATAGTTTTTACAGATACCTTTTAAGAAATTGTTTTGATACCATTTGTGAAATTGAACAAAAATCAACTTGCAGAAAATAATATCATATTAAACATCTCTTAACCTATCAAAAAGTGTTGTTCTCTTTTTATAAGTATTTAAACATTCAACATTTAGAGAGTACAGTTTTAAAGAGGAATTCGTGGAAGCACTGCGGAGTTTCTGCTGAATTTATGAGCGATCTTTTGATAGATTTTCCCCAGTTTGTTTTCACCGGGCCACTTTTTCGGATCAATATGTAAGGTGACATCGACATCCAGTCCTGTACCCCACTCCATGTCGAACGTCCCTTCAGCATAGATGGTGTCATTGTTAAACGTTTCCAATTTGGTCTTGATCTCGGGAATTTGGTCAACCTTGGCGTTGACTATTTCTTCCATTACTGCCTCTTTTTCACTCTGCCAGTCAAGCGGGTCCCTGATAGCATGTCCAATCCTTTTGGCGTCCAAAGCCGTTTCCGCTTCCCTCACCTTTTTTGCTGCATCTAGGTCGCCTTCGCGAATTGCTTTAGTCAGCTGATAATCATGTTCCGAGAAGTTGTGTTTCTCACCAAACACATTGATCGAACGCGGATAAAAGTTGGATGGTGGATTGGATATGCCCTGAAACACTATCACTTCCCCGGTTGTCGGAGGATCCACGTAGTGCTTACATTCGGGTGACCCAGGGGCGTGTCCCGGTTTTCTACATACCATGCAGACCCTTTCATTTTTACACTGCTGTTTCCAATGTCAAGTTTCCCAACAGTTGAAACATTGGTTCTTTGATCCGGAATCATTTATCTGATTTTGATGGTAGATTCTGCACTACAATTTAGCGCACACTGCGTTTCGTGGAAGGGATTTACCGCTGGGGAGTGGTACAATGTAGAGGAATCTGTAACCATTCAGGACTCTGGTCATTCGGTGTGTGATGGGATGTCGTATATTCTCATATTTTATTGCATTTTTATGTTGTTAATCTTTATATCATATTTTCTTAACATTTCAAGCACCGCGCTATCATCTACAGACAGTGGTAACCCAAATATGGTTACCTTCATCACTTTGTCATCTGGACCGCTAGCTCTTGTCGAGTATGGGTTCGAATCATATACTTGCACCGATATGTTTCCGAGTTTGAATCCTTCCACAACAAGCAGAGATCTTGCCCCGAGGTTATAAAACTTTTTTCATACTCGTACTCAAACTCGTACTCCGTACTCCGAGTATGTGCTCCACCGAGTACGACTTTAAAATCCGAGGTTATAAGAATTAAGGAGTACGTTCTCCGCTGAGTACTATTTGGAGTATGTTCCAAAAACCGGTGAATGAAATTTTACGTCATTGGAGTAGATAGAACACGGTAACTCATGTAAATAATCCTGGCATGTAGGCAAACTGTTCATCTATTTGAATAATTCTTTATCAACAAAATGTAACCCATTATGTACGTGTACATATGCTCTTTTTCATCTGCAACATGGAGATGTCTGAATCTATAATGTTTGAACTATTGAGCATAGGGGCGGATCCAGGATTTGAAGTTAGAGGGTGGCGTCAGTCGTAGGCAGGGGGTATGGCCTTGAGGCCCCCAGTGGGTACATGGCAATTATATTATATATTATAACAAACATGGAAGAGTTGTTAAAAGCACTACCTAGTATAACCAATTACTAAAAGGGGGTTTATAGTTTACACTTAAACCCATTGAGAGCGGTTTTCAGGCATGTAACATCAGCCCCCCCCCCCTTTTTTTTTAGGAGCAAGTAGGAAATGGAAGTGAAAATAAGGAAATCAACAGTGAAATTGAAGCTAAAGAAAAGAAAAGAATGCTACGCCCCTTCCCCCATTGATAGGAATTTCATGATCTTGAAAAATGTCTTTTTCTTTTTTCTTTCTTTTTGCTTGTCAAGATTTTTTGGATGAGCCCCCCCCCCCCCCCCCCCCCCCCCCCCCCCCCCCCCCCCACACACACACACACACACGCACACACTTTCAAAAACGATGCTACACGTGTCTGGTTTTCTATACGTTACACAATTGAACCCAAGGTTTCTTCATACTACACCGTTGAAATCCGTCTGATGTAGAGAAATCCCATGAGTTTCCAAAAAAGTTGATAATTAATACTCACAAGTTGTGCATTTTCTTTGCCAGAAGGAATATGATTTAACTTTATTTTGACAATTTTAAGGAGGACGCCACTGCTCCGCCACTGGACCAACAAAGACAATAAATCCGCGTTTTTTTGGAAAACTTATCCCCAAAAAAAGGTACAAAAAACAAAGAAGAAATTAAAGATTGCTATTTATGTGATTATACGTCAACGATTTTTGGAAAAAGGGTTGGGGTGTAGATGTAAACAACTTTTATAAGAAGGAAGTAACGATGTCTGGAACTCTCTCTCTCTCTCTCTCTCTCTCTCTCTCTCTCTCTCTCTCTCTCTCTGAAGCTTAATTTAAATTAACCGTAAATTACCCGATTATTCAAGCAGAAGAAATACATCGATTGTTCCTAATTACTTTCCACAAATGTTTAATTAAAAATAACATTTGGTGTCATAACACTAAATTTTATTTAAAAAAAAAAAACATTTGTGGGAAGACACTAATATCAGATTTAAGATTATGGGGTCACCGGGACCCATCGTCCTTATATTCGAGTGTTTATAATAAAATATTTAAGCACTAATGTAGTTGACTTTACCTATACTTAGAAATGTCAATATTCTCTCTGTTTTAATTTGAAATAAATATAAAAGATTTATAGGTTGGCGATGTTTCGTAGTCAGAATGACTTTGAAATTTGGAAGACTGGTAGATGGTTCAGGAGGGAACCCCTTCCTTCCGGTGGAAAAATTAAATTAAATGTACAGCTGGTCTATATTAGAAAAAGAACACATCTGGATCTCTGCAGCTAGTATGTAAGGTCACATAAGAATCCAAAAGTGAACATCATAATTTTAAAATATTGCAAAACAAAAAAATCGAAAATTTGCGACTTTTTTTTTTAAATTGACATCTGATGCCATTCAACATGCTTCGTTAATTACTAATTGCGGATTCTTGATTAGTTTCTATATTTCCAGGTAGCATTGCGTTTTCTTATTTTTCAGAATATGTTTTGATTATTTTTTACGGTTTTGATATTTGGAAAAAAAGAAATGAATTATACAACATTATTCTAAATTATTAAACATGTAGTTCAAAGCATTATTGACACTATGGTTTGGTTTGAACTTATTTTATTGTAATATGATTACAATGGGATTGGGCACAAGTTCTAAAACTTATTTAGCCCTCTTCCTATACAATAATTTACATACAAAATTTTCACATGCAAATAAAATGTCATGTTAGTGTATATAAATTTAAAGATTCAAAATGATTACAATAAAGTTTCAGATAACACATTTTGATGCAAATGTAAACACATAATCAAAATCTTTTTGATTTTGTAATAAAAATATGGACTAAGGAAAACAAGTGATCGTTAACAGTATTATTAAGTTTGTCATCTTCCCAAAGCAAAATATGTGTATTAACAATATTTAAATCGCCAATGCTAAAAACATTATTGAATAACTCGTATCTGGCTTCAGCATATTAAGTACATGAGAATAAATAACGATACGCGTCTTCAACCTTACCACATGTACATAAAGGACTTTCAACAATATTATATTTAAATAAGTCGCACTTTAGTATGCAATTGTGGCGTAATTTAGTATGAATTATATTAAACCTGTCTCCAAAAGAAAAATATGGTGGTGGAGGTTTTTTTACGTCTAAAATATCGTCACAGGTGATAGCATTACTGAAGCTCCCTAATATTCAAAGGTAGTGCATGCCATTCGCATGTAACAGTTGGAGCAAATGATGATTTGTATATTAATTTTGTAATCGACACTTGGGTAACTAGTAATCTTGAGAATCCCTTGTAGTATAGTTTGAAATATTACAACGTTTGTCACGGAACAAATTTTGAATATAAGTGGGTGTGATATTTTTGTCGACCTTGAGCATTGTTTTGAGTCTAGCAATTTTACGTCTTGAACTTAGTGTACTCCAGGCTGTTTCGAGGTAAAGAGAGTCTTTAGAGGCAAATATCAGTAAACCGGTTACTATTCTGGCAGCCGATAATTGCACTTGTTCGAGTTTTTCAGAGTCCGCGAGAGAACACCCTCCCCAAACCTCTGAAGCATATTCTAAATGTGGTCTGATAAAAGATATATACATAAGAGAAAGTGATTTGCGGTTTAATTTATATTTGAGTTTTTTCATTAGATTTAGCTTTTTGAGTGCTTTTGCTATTATGATATCGATGTATGTCGTCCATTTTAAGTTTTCAGAAAAAGTTATTCCTATGTGCTTGTGACTTGACATAATTTCAACTGGGCAATTTTGAAAACTATGGTGGAAAAGTGATTTTTAAAAGCAAATATTTTCGACAGACAATAGCTGCTCTTTGAAAATTAAAAAAATAAACCAACCATATAGATGTACCATAGAAATGAGGGTTCCAATTAACCCCTCCCACCCACACACCAACTCTTCTTTGAAATATTTACCGCTTATTCTATAAAATTTTCCCATTTCCAAGGTTTATGGCATATAACATAAATGATAGATGATGAATAAGGTAGTAATAGAAAGTGTTATACTTTTATGTATCCCCCATCCTTTAGAACTAACCTACATTTTCACTAAATTAAAGAAGAGACCCCGTAAGTGCCTCTGAATCGTCCAATGAATAGAGATACATTGAGTACATGATTTTAAAGGATGTATAAGAATGGAAGTGTACAGTTTTGGGTAGCGCTGTTCGTCGAAGCGAGAGAACAAGTAGCGCTGCGTACAGTATTTTCATCGTAAATTGAAAATACGTAAATAACTAATATCTGAACGGACAGTGTCTCGATTTTTATACGGTAGTAAACTAGAATAAGTTTATATTCATCATTTCCATCATTAAATCATAAAATTTCTCTAAGGAAAAAATCTTTTTGGATCAAAACAGTACAGTAAAGAAATTGAATCACAATATCCAGAGGAGTGTTTCTCATCTTCTTTGACAAAAAAAAATAATGTTTCTTGATGTAAAAATATTTTCCTAATATGTTAACTTTGTGACAAAAAAGTTACATGTACAGTGTATGAAGAAAGCAATAAATTCTTCGAAACTGAAGTTTTTCTGACCATACCTCGATATTGTTTACTGTACGCGTAGCTCTTGTCTGTACGGGTAGCTCTGACAGTTCAACAACTGTACTCAAACTCGTAATCCGTACTCCGAGTATGTGCTCCACTGAGTGCGACTCTAAAAACCTAGGTTATAAAAGTTTTGGAGTACGTTCTCCGCTGAGTACTATTTGGAGGATACCCCAAAAACCGGTGGAGGAAATTTTACTTCTCTGGAGTAAGATAGAGCACGGTAAATCATGTAAATAGTCCTGTCATGTAGGCAAACTGTACATGTATTCAGATAAATTATTTATCAACAAAATATAACACATTATTTACATGTACCTATGCCCTTTTTCATTTGCAACAATGGAGATGTGTCTGCATCTATAATTTTTTAACTTTTGAGCAACAAAGACGATAATTCCAGTGTTATTGGAAAACTTATCATCAAATTGTGATTATGTCAAATGTTTTTGGAAACCATCTCTCTCTCTCTCTCTCTCTCTCTCTCTCTCTCTCTCTCTCTCTCTCATAATTTCTATCATCTATCTTGCATGCGTGTTATAATTTATTAAAGTGTTATCAGGTTTTTTTTTTTTACATAGACAAGCTTAATTTTAATTAACTGTAAATTACCCGAAGACTCAAACAGAATAAATACATAGATCATACTTAATGTCTTTCCATAAATGTTTATTTAAGAATAAAATTTGATGTCATAACACCAAATTTTATTTTTGAATAATCATTTGTGGAAAGACACTAATATAAGACTTACGACTATGGGGTTACCGGAACCAATCGTCTTCATATTCGAGCGTTTATAATCAAATATTAAATCAAATAATGCATTTCACTTTACGTATACTTAGACATATGTCTATGCTCTCGATGTTTTAATTTGAAATAAATAAAAAAGATCATGAGTTAGGTGATGTTCCGTGGTCAAAATGACTTTGATATTTGGAAAATAAAAATCAAATACTGGTAGATGGTTCGAAATAGAAACCCTACCCCCGGCAGTAAAATTAAAATAAAAGTTCCGGCCTATATTAGACAAAGAACACATCTAGATCTCTGCAGCTAATATGTAAAGTCACATAGGAAGCCAAATATTAACGTCATAATTTAAAAACATTGCCAAAACAAAAATTGAAAATTTGCAATCTTTTTATAAAAAAAAAACAACTAAACTTTATAAATTTTACAACAAGTTCTACAACTTATATCAATATCTTTCGTTGGCGCGGATGTTAGCGCGAGGGGGTAATAAATGTGGGAGGAAGCCGGAGTGCCCGGAGAAATCCTACGTGCCCAAGCGGGTGACCACCATACCCTTTCTCATACAACTTCTGCCGATCACAGGGATCGAAATCGGGTCGCAGCGGTGAGAAGCGAGTGCATTGTCCACTACGCGACTTGGACACCCTACAATCTTTTTGTTTAAGTTTATATCTAATGCCCTCTAACATGCGTTTAAATTACTTACTGCTGTTTCTTGATTAGTTTCTATATTTCTAAGTAAGATTGCTTTTTGTTAACTTTGTATAGTACCAGGGGCGGATCCAGGATTTGTAGTTAGAGGGAGGCGCCAGTATAAGGCAGGGGGTCTGGGTGCCGCCTTGAGGCCCCCAGTGGGTTCAGGGCAAAGCCCTGTTGGCGGCCCAGGGGGTTAGGCCCTCGAAAGTTCCTGCATTCTAGAGATTTTGTAGGGTAAAAATGAAGTCTTCAAATTTAGACTGTTGTGATTTCTCTTCTCGTGGTTATACTTGAAGTAATAAAATATAGATTGAATTATTTACAATTTTTAAAGCTTTGTAAATTTAAGACCTGTAGTAATCTCATCAAAACCCTCTGCCTTGCAGAAATATAAGAAACATTTTCTTTTATGTTTTCTTTTAAATGGCTGTAAATTAATCAGTATAAAAAATCAAGTTCAATGGGACGTTTAAAAAAAGGTAACCATGCAAGCTTGTATTATAATAAACATGGAAGAGTCGTTTGAAACACTAGCTAGTAACCAATTACTTAAAGGTCGGTGAGACTGGTCACATTTGAACCCAAGGAAAGCGTAACCAAAATGGGTTTTCTATTTACGTTACACCATTAAACACACGGGTTTTCTTCATACTACACCACTGAAACCAATCTAATGTAGAAAAATCCCACGACTTCCCCCCCCCCCCCCCCAAAATTAATAGTTAAGACTCGCAAGTTGTACATTTTCTTTGCCATAAGGAGTATTATTTAACTTTATTTTGACAATTTTAGGGGGGGGGGGCGCCGGGTCCCCCACTGATTTACTGCTTATTCTATATTTTTTCCCATTCTAAGGTTTGTGGCATGTAACATATAATGATAAATGATTAATAAGTAAATAATAGAAAGTGTTATACTTTTATGCATCTCCCCATCCTTTGTAATTTTAGAACTAACCTACATTCTCGCTAAAATCAAAGAAGGGACCCCGCAAGTGCATCTGATTAATATTAATTAATAGCGATACATGTACATTGATTTCTTGATTTTATATGATGGAGAGTATGGGCCGTATTTGACTAAAAACAGAATTCTTAGAAAACATATGTACATTGATTAATGAAGCGAAATATCTAAAAGTTATTTTGATAATTTTGGTTGCAGCTCTCCCTTACTCTTAAATTCACATCTAATACATGTATATCTAAATATTTCATTAATAAAATGGTAAAAACTTTCCATTTTTAATTTATTTTAATTTATATATTATATGTAATTATGATTAAATTATAGCGTATAATAAAGCAACATTACAATATGTAACAATATAATATGTTTGCACTACATTTTATTTAGATTAAATGCTTTGAGTACGACTTTGAGAAAGCCCCATAGCTTACTCAGAAAATCGCCGTTTTGTACCCAGCCGGAGTACGAATATGAGTGTGAAAAAGTTTTATAACCTCGATACCTTGAGTACGAGTACGATTTGGAGCACGGAGTACGATTTGGAGTATGAGATCGTACTCAAGAAAATTTTATAACCTCGGGGCCAGGTACAATCAAGTGTGTAATGGAATTTACCCCGGGTTGTATTCGATACACTCTGAGGCCGAAGGCTTTCATGGGTGCAACCATGGGTGCAACCAATCATTACTAAAGCAGATTTCAGACATAATGATGAATGATATGTGTACCTGATTGGTCCCGAGAAATGAAGCGCTGCAAAAACATTTTTCTTTAGCTAGAAATGAATATTTGTAGAAATACGGTACTAGTGCTAACTTTAAACGCTGTGGCATTTTTTATGATGAATTGATATAAAGATACGTGTAATAAGTATAGTACTTCGAATTTTCTCATCTGTAAGTGACTGTTTATCAAATAAATATGTAATAGTATTAAATCACTTCTATGTGGTTTTATTCTATTTTCATAAACCGTTTTGTTAAAAACTAATCTAAAAGCACTCATTCACCTCTTGTTCGTCGTCCGTCTGTCTGTAATCTTTTTATATTTGTTACTTCTTTAGAGTCTCTGGGCAATATTTGGAGATCACTGAAGATTTAAAAAAAATCGGCCTCCTCAATTATCACACCCTGCTTCCAAACACGGCACTTTTGACTTTTTTAACTTTCCCGATGGTTGTTGTGGCCAGGGGCCCGTTTCTCAAAAAGGCCTACGTCCAGGCGTAAGCTTAGTCCGGACTAAATCAGGGACTAAACTTTAAAACCCGACAAAGTTGCGTTTCACAAAAAGGCGGAAACTTAGTCGGGACTAAATTTGGGTTTAAATCTACGCCTGCTAATGGGTAGGCGTAAGTCCTTAGTCTGTACACAAAAATGGCGAGTGTTTTGTTTTTTTAAAGCAAAATAAACAGAGAATTTTAATTTTGGGACTGTTTTAGGTGTTATTAAGGTAACATTCACATTTATTGAAATATTTGTACATGTACGTATAATTTTAAAAAATACCTATTGTTCGATAACTGTTCCTATTTCTAAATAAATTAAGATTACATCAGTTTGATAAATAATGGGCTTAACTCATTAAAGGTATGTAATATACATTACCACTCGCTAATGAAATTTACCTAAAGTATGAAAAATTAAAGATGAGTATACCCCGATAACTGATATAAACACAATAATTAAAAAGATTGTAATTTTAAATTATACGTGTATTCCACAACAACAACTCAGAGTTAATACATCGTATAGATGTATAAAAGTACGGATAGATTATTGATTTTTAAATCAATATTCAGTAAGCATAGACTACATTTTAGTTTAAAAACCGCTTACATGTAAGTTAACATTGTTCAACTAAGTCTATATTTATCTTCATATCATTTGAAGAAGTACACATACATGTATATGTTTAAGACGAAGTCTGAGACCAATTTAATGTTTCTAATAAAATTTTAACCTATGAAACGAAACTGATTTTAAAATATTGAGAATACTCCTTTAAATAGGAGCAACTCAAAACATTTACAGTTGTAATTTGTGCTTGTATGTGGTTGTATGTTCCCTACCTATATTATTTACAATTTTACAACATGTGTGCATTCTCATTTTTTTACAGTATCTTTACAAAGCTGTATGAAAGCTAAATGTTATTTTGAATGTTTATGAACTTGCATTTAGATACAATCCATTTTAATTTGTTAAAATATTACTTAAAAATATATTTTAGAATGCAGAGTTTGTATCAGTTTTAGATCTATTGACAAGCGTTTGTCAAGGTTCTCGAAGATTCTAAAATTTCACATGCACGCCTCCTTGAATTTTCGGAAATCAAATTCATTAATCTTATTAATTCAAGGATCAATTAATCCATTGCGTTCATATTTTTTTAAAAATATGGATGGTTTACCTATCAATGATCTTCGTGCATATGCATTAGTGTTGTTTATTTGTACTCGTTAATTGAATTGAACTTTAATCGCTTGAATTCATGATAGCTAGTTGTGTTTCATCATTTTAAGATGTATGTATGTCAAGGGATGTTTTTTTTCATTTCGAAGTTGTCGACTTGCAATACAAAAGACGTTGTTTTAGCAGTTTTACAACAGTGTCCATTATTTACAAATTTAACTACTTGTCATACGTATTATATAAACAATTGTATACCCCCCAATAACTCAAAGCAGATAGGAACAAAAGTAGGACTAATATGTACTTGTTAAAACCGCAAAGACCCTAAATATCTTATCCGGAGGGGGATAGGGCATTTTTAGATGCCTTTTCCATTAAATCTTTCATTCATAAAACTTTCTTCAAATAAGGAGGGGGTTCTTAGATTATTGCTTTTATATCTATATTTTAATCAAGATATTGTATACAGGGGTATTTTCGTCCTGTGTAATCTTTGCCCTTCTACACTTGCAAAGAGTTTTGCCCCGTCGAGAATTCGCCCACATTTGTGTTTCAAGTAACTTAATATTAGACATTGAAATTCTGAAATTCTTAAATTCGCCTGCTGACAACGAGGGTGAAATGGTTGAAAATTAAACGGGGGCGAATAATTCCCTGTATACAGTATATATTATATATTACTTTCAATACCCCCCCCCCCCCCCCCACCAAAAAAAAACCCCAATCAATTGATTAAACCAAAACCAGGAAAGAGAGTGCGGGAGACAATTGATTAAACCAAAACCAGGAAAGACAGTGCGGGAGACCCTGGCTTCAAATGTTGATAATTCCTGTGTTGTTAACTGTAGACAATATCTTTCAAAACTTTTATCATTTGAATCGCAGAAAATCAAGAATCGTTTCCATGTCATTGTCTAAATTCTTACAATATTGGAACATATGATGGAACTTTTCTTCCTTCTGTAGACATGGACAAGGTTCATGTACATGTTAATTATACAGTGTATATTTTCGAATTCAGTAGGTTGCTGTTTAAATCATAGTCATATTATTGTCTCTAAATAATTTAGTGATATGATAAAAAAGTATCAAGCCTTATCCCAGCATCTGAAAGTTTCTAAATACCTATATGAAGCATGACTTATCATTCTGCAGACGTTTGCAGGCATTTCTACTGATCCATGGCCCTGCATTCTATAAATATTTTCAATTTTACACGAATATTGGAGTTAATTTCTATTCATTGTTTCGTTCAATTATGTACAATTGTGCTTCAATATCGTCTGCAATGCATTCAATTGTCATATATTTGATTTTTGCAACCTCTTATGTCTGCTTCTTTCATATCATCTGTATTTTCTCTAAAATTTCATTATGTCAAGAAGCGTATAGGCATGTGTTCTACTTTCATTAATATAAACTGTTATGAACAACTTGAACTAGGCACATTCAGTGGTATAGTATAACATGTTTACGACTAAATGTACTTTGGATTGGAAAATTGATCAACCACATATAATCATAGCCTCAAAGCAAAACAAAATACGATATGTGCATGCTTAGTACTCAGCAGAGATGTCTACGTTCTTCGACCATTTAAACCCTAACTTACGCCTCTTTCAGAAACGCAACTTAGACCCGACTAAATATTGGCGTAACTTCGTTAGTCGGACTAACTTAAGCCCAAATTTACGCCTTTTTGAGAAACGGGCCCCAGGGCAGTTCGTTGACAATTGTAATTTGATGTGAGGTTTTCAAAAAGAAGTGTGCACGTGTATGGGGGGCGGGGGGGTTGTTCTGCTGCTAAGTGGCTGTTTTATCTATGAATGTCGTATTTTTGTAGTATGTGAGGATGACTTTATACTTTATAGATATTTTTTTCTTTTAGTCTTTATGGGCAGCTGCATTAAGTGGAAAGTATTTTCACTGAACTAAGAGGATAAGTACAGGCACTTGTTTCTGTGATAAAGTTTACCCCATAGTATAAAAATAACACACAGGCATTATTTCTGTGATAAAGTTTAAACCATTGTATAATAATGATAACAATTATAATAATAACTAGACTCTTGTTGCTATAGCAACAAAAAGGTCTTCCGTTCCTCATGTATTAATCTGTCATCCATAAAAGTTTTGTGAATTGATCTCTTGCAGTTTCTGAGATATTGAGGGTACAAAATGTCTATAAAAGAAAGATACCTGAGATATTTGAGATATCTCACCGGAAATAATTTTTTTCATTTATTTAACCGTGTGAAGATGACCTTTTGTATTTCTATTGCTACAATGTTACTTCCATTATAAATAACCAAAATATTTTTTTAAAAGCCCAAATTTTGGTGTACTACCTGTGACGACCGGAAGTTACGCTGGATAAAACAAAATAGTGTAAACACATATACATACTTAGGTCTATCATCCCACAAAGTTTGGTTGTTAAAGTCGTTACCGTTTTTGAGATCTCGACGAAATAAGGTTCTTTGTCTCGGGAACAGGAAACGGACAAACGGAAGTCCTCAATAAAAATGAAATTTCATATATCTTGTAAACTTGCCTATCGTACATTATTTTATATCTAGCTAACTAAAACTATCAAAGGAAAACTGTTAAACTGATAAACAGCTTGATTTGTTTGAACTCATCTGGTGTAGATCGGAAGTGACGGTCGACAAAATGAACCCATTTAAACACACTTTCAATCAAATGTCCATGATCCATGAAAGTTTCGCATCTTGATCACTTACAGTGTCTGAGATCTCGCCGGTACAAAATTTGTTTTAAAAAAGCTACCTGAGATAATTGAGATATCTCACCAGAAGTAGATTTTTTTTGTTTACATAACATTGCATAGATGACATATGTAAGTATTTATACTAATATATTCATTATATGCAAAAAAAATTAAATACAAAAAAAAAAATTTGAAGTGCTTCCGGTGACGACCGGAAGTTACGACGAACAAAATAAAATAGTTTAAACACATCTACAACTATAGGTCTATCATCCCACAAAGTTTAGATGTTCGATTTTTATAGTTTCTGAGATCTTGTGGAGACAAGCTTTTCGTCGAGGGACAGGAAACGGACGACCGGAAACGAATTTAAAAACAATGAAAATAAATGCCTCGAGATATTATCCTTGTCTATCATCCCTGAAAATTTTAAGAAAATCTACACAGCCATCTCTGAGAAATCTTGTGGACAAAAATGGAAAAAAAATAATAAGAAAGAAAGAAAAAACACTACAATCACTATAAGGTCTTCCGTTGAAAACGGAAGACCTTAATGATGTTTATATTATAATATAGGGTGAACCTTTGTTACAGAAACAAGCGCCTGTGGGAACAAGTTATAAAAGATGCACCCCCCCCCCCACCCGGCAAACAACAAACATAGATAACCCTCGGACCCCCCCCCCCCCCCCCGAAAAAAATTATGGAGCTGGGAGACAATCAATGATGTAATTGGGTACCAAGTCGATATAACCCCCCCCCCCCCCAAAAAAAATAGGCAAGTTGCCAAGTCTTTTGGGGGTTTTACCCTACAAGAATGCCCCCCTCCCTCTCCATCTATAGGACAGATTTGACTTTTATTCGACCTTTAATTGAGTACTGCTCTGTTGTCTGGGATGGTTGTTCATTTCAAGATGTCGAAAAATTAGAAAAAGTTCAACTCTATGCTGCAAGAATCATCACTGGCTTACCAATATTATCTTCAAGAGAGTCCCTTTATTTAGAAACAGGTTGGGTGCCTCTCTCAGAGAGACGAAAATTAGCAAAATTGAGCACAATATATAAAATTCAAAATAATTTGCTACCGGACTATTTAAAAAATATTTTTCCTTCTACCAGGTCTTTAGAATCTAATGTAATACACGCAATCGAGAAGACTATACTATTCCAAATTGTAGACTAGAAATATTCAAGAAATCGTTTGTTCCTGACATGATCAATAAATGGAATAGTTTAAGTTTAATCACCAGAAATAATTCCTCGTTTACAAGTTTCAAAAGCAGATTTCAATTAAACCAAATTAAACCTCCGTCCTATTTTTGCTTCGGCAAGAGACGACTTAACATTATACAACAAAACTTGGACATAACTGTATCTTAAACTTCGACCTTTTCAGAAGAAATATTATTGAAAGCCTAAATGCCAGTGTGGATTACCAGAAGATTCTTATCATTTGTTTTTTGGCTGCAAGAAATATACCAATGCACGAAATGAACTGTATTCAAACCTTTTAAATCTGAATCAAATTAACATTATTAATTGTCATTTACTTTTGTGGGGAGACGAATCTCTGACTGTCAATTTAAACCAACGTATTTTTTTAGCTGTTCAAAGATTTATCAGAGATTGTGGCAGATTCTCGTAATTTCAGCCTTACTGCCTAGACCAAATTCAATTCAAACAGAACTGTTTATAAATACATGTACGTTTGTTCAATAATTTAACCAATTTAATAATATCCATTTCTATGTACTTTCTTTTCTAAACTACTACACAGTTGTAAATTGTTATACTTGGTAAGAACCTTGTAAGTTGTTAGAACTTGTGTTCGAACCATTTGTATATGTTTATACAATAAAATATGTTGAAACAAAAAAAAAAAAAGGTTTGAGAACCACTTTCTTATATCGTTTCAACGAGACAGGTACATGTACATTAAGAACTATCCCCTTTGTGGTTTGAAATCGCATATAGGCGTGTATTTTTAAACAACACATATACGTGCGTGACTGTTTACATGTACAAGGCAATGAGATAAACCTGAATAGCTGACAAACAATATTATTAATTTCTCCCCCCATAAATCTAACGGAAAGTAAGTGACCCCTAAAAACTAAACACAGGGATGTTGTAAGAGGTTGGAGTAATGTCAGTTGTTACAGGACACTGTGTACGAATTGTATCTGTCATTGTGAGTACACGTTACGTCATGAGTCTACCGATCTCATTCCTCGTCATCTTTCAGTTATTCAACTTTAAATAGGATAGTACGTATTTATTACCAAAGCAGAGCCGAGATGAACGCAGGATATACCAAGTAATTTTATTTCAGTATTTAAATGTATATCCATTATTCAGACAAATGAGTATACGTTTACATTAAACAGAGTAAACTTGAATCAAATTAGTAAGAAAAAAAACCCAAAGTTCCATGTAATTTTATCGACACAAATTTTTTATTTGCCCCCCCCCCCCCCCCTCCCCCAACCCCCCCCCCCCAAAAAAAAAAAACCCTCAAAAGATTCATTCATAGGTTGGATTGTATACCGATTTTTTGAGAATTTGAGAAAAGCGTATATTTTTTATAATCCGTACTCTTTTCAGTTTATATTGCTAAATTTCACATACCTCCCAATGTCTTACGCATGATGTGAGTACAAACATACTAACATATACATGTAAATTCTATATGTGTGTGGGGGATGTTTGTGTGCGTGTGCCTGTGTGTGCGATTGCTATTTGCAACTTTAAAAAGTATTAAATGCACATAATTATATAGAAAACAAAGAGATCCCCATATCGATCCTGGTACCTAATTCATGCTCTCTCTCTCTCTCTCTCTCTCTCTCTCTCTCTCTCTCTCTCTCTCTCTCATGTATGTGTTTGTGTGTGCAGAGGAAATGGACATGATAAACGGCCCTTTATCCCCGCCATTAAATAATAAGAGACAATGAATAAAACAGCGGGACGTATCATCCCGAGTTTCCTTGTTGAGAAGGCGACTTCTAAATAAGGACATTTAAACCTACGCAAGCATATATGAGTCCTTTTTCAACAGGAAACTATTTACTTCCTGTGTGAAATCTGCTTTGCTGTGCAAGGACCATCATAATTCTGTTGTAAAATGGTAGGTATTTTGTTTTAACTTAACTTTTCAAGCGATGTTTTTTTTAATGAAAAAGTTTTAAACAAAAGTTATTTAACTAATACTCACATATTTTTGTGTATTGATATGAGTTACTAGAATTGGCTTGGGAACCGCCTACAATCAAGGGGGTTTTGTATGCGGAAGTTAACGTAGTACTAGAACTATATACGTCAAATGAAGGATCCTCTTGCTTTTGTGGGTTTTTTTTTTTTTTACATATTTAAAACAAAAAATTACTACAGTCGCTTTCTGTGATAAAAGGCAGTTTTTTCAATAGCTCAAGGGGAGGGGTCACAACATAGTCTTTCTTTCTTGAAATTTACAGTATATTTATATATATTCCCGAATGAAAATGTGGTGGAGTAAAGATACTGGATTTCAAAAATGAACAGTTTGAATTACATATTGGTAAATTTTTCGTGTATAAAACCCCTGACCATCGGCATGCAATAAATGTTCTATTTTCCCCAATACTCGACTTCCCCTCCTATTTCATTTCAGAACGTTCGATAACTCGAACTTGACCTTATGTTTGCCTCAATATATAAAAAAAACTATTAAATTATGCACATCGTTTGAATAATACTACCCTAACATACAGAAAAAATAAGAAATGGGATGTCGATAGGGTCAGGAGTGTATACTAAGGGAAACACCTAACAAAGAGAGGGGATGTCAAAAGTGCCAGGACTGTAAATTAAGGGGAACACCTCAAAAAGAGAGGGGATGTCGATAGGGTCAGGACTGTAAACTAAGGGGAACACCTCACAAAGAGAGGGGATGTCAAAAGGGTCAGAACTGTAAACTAAGGGGAAAACCTCACAAAGAGAGGGGGTGTCAAAAGGGTCAGGACTGTAAACTAAGGGGAACACCTCACAAAGAGAGGGGATGTCGATAGGGTCAGGGGAACATCTTACAAAATTACACATTTCCTAGTTGCGTCTATAAAGCTTTTCCTCACTAGCTGGTATTTTCTCAATATGACTATACTATGTGGTCGATGGCTCTGCTGAAAAAGTTACATGTATATTAAAGCACCTGTTTACTGGCTTCGAGGACAAGTATGGTATGTGTAGTAGTACTAGTGTCCCCATAGAGAATTTCCATCGCTAAAATAGTTACTGTTTCGGGGAACAATACACTTGCATTTTCCTCATAGCCAGTAAATAGATGCATTATATTCAACAGTAAAATTACTAAATATGTACATGTTTTTTAATACACACATCTCTTTTATATACAGGAAGTAGACAAATCGAAGTGTATGTGTCTCTGCATTTATAAAACATATACATACCGGTATATGTGCGCCATATATGTGCAGGTTTATTATCATCATGAAATGATTATTTTATGAAAACTTAGAATAATGAATAAAATATGTTCAGAACAATGGAAATGTATGTTGTTGAAGTTCTTAAACAAATTCAGGTAGATTTAACGAGGCTAGATGCAGACTGTTGTCTACCTCTGGATGAGGAAGAGTTTGATGAATTTTATTTATATGTAATTTGCAATTAAATCAAAGTTCAGCAAAAAAAAAAATGGTTGTGATTTTTAATAGATCAAGAAGTCGGTTGTGATAAGTTAGTAAACCCAGTAAGTTTGAAGATGATCTCCTTAATCAGGGCATTTGTAGCGGACGTATTATTATATAAGAGTTCAAAGTAAAGAATACGACACTTGGCATAAACATCAACAAGAGTTAGTGTAAACTGACGTAAACTTTTGGCTTATTTAATTTTGCAGGCTTCAGGCGTTGCACTGACAGACGAATGTCTCAATGTTTATTTGGAGCTTCAGTCCAAAAAGAAATACCGGTACGTTATCTACAAACTAAGCGACGACTTCAAGGAGATAGTGGTAGATTTTGCAGCGCTGCGCGATGACTCCACCGAAGATGGTAATTAATTGAAAACCAAATCCACTCTTCTAGCAATCTGAAAACAACTAAAACCACCTCCCTCTCTCTCTCTCTTTCTCTCTCTCTCTCTCTCTCTCTCTCTCTCTCTCTCTCTCTCTCTCTCTCTCTCTCTCTCTCTCTCTCTCTCTCTCTCTCTCTCTAAGAATGTAAATAATGAGAGAACATTATAATTCAGTTAAACAGGCGTACGATGAGTTCTGTGAGAAGCTGTTTGCAGCGGAAACGTCCGGCCAGGGTCGTTACGGTGTGTTCGATGTGCACTACCAGGTCGACAGCCGAGAGCTGGACAAAGTCGTGTTTATCACGTGGTGAGTATCAGTTTCTTCCGCCAATATGGTGGTTCTCTTTCAAGAAGTGGGCAGGCATATTCCCTTCATCCATTATGCATGTTTACTTCTTTAAAGCGAATATGGATGCTTTTGAAATAATCATTTCACAAGAAAAAGACTCAAAATTCGTGTTTGAATGGTCATTCTTGTTATATTCCGATGATTTATATATTCTTATTTTGTTACCTTTATAAAGGGTGACGGATAGTCTTCCAATCAAACAGAAGATGTTGTACGCCAGTAGTAATAAAGCCCTGAAAGCCAAGATGACGGGGATCCACACGGAGATACAGTGTAACGACGCGTCTGACCTCAAACTAGAAAACGTCATTGCCAAGTGTCGCCAGAAGAGCTACGAGTGATTACTCGGGGACTGTAAATCTTTCTCTAGATTAGTCTTTTATTAATTAATATGTGATGCAAATATCATTTTAACACTTTTGGCTAATAAAATAAAGTAGATGTTCCTTGGAATTTATGAAAGCAATTAACAACAACAATCTTTATTTTAATTTTTTTGTTAGATTTTTTTTTTTTGGCAGTAGAGTTTTGTTTTCTTTTTGTGAAAAAGAAAGGACACGTTTTATAGCATATATCATAAGCCATTCCTATTTCGTTCTTATCCAAAAGTAACTGTATCAACAAAATATTCTTGGAAAGAAGGAAAATATATATTGTAACGATTAAAAGAATTAAAAGAATTATCTCTCTTAGTTCGATGTGTCTTATTGATTTCAGTAATTCAAAAAAAATGAAGGCGTACATGATTCAAAAAATTAAATTGGACCAATTTATAAACATCAATCGATCGTCGCTGAAATGGGAATGATCTGCAGGTATGCCTCAATAGGTCTGATATAATTGAAGCTGTGTTTTTATTGGTAATCAATAACGTCCCCATTGTCTGCTATGTAAGAAGCATAAGCCTCATTAATCCGCCATTTCCCCTCCTTTCAACCCGCTCATATGCGAGCATTTCTCACATCTCCCGGACCAATAGATTCATCAAAAGCCTAATGATCGAACAGCTAAGCAATGAGGATTCGTTCACTACGATAACAGCGAAGGAATCTGTGTAAGAAAAAAAAAGAACGAGAAATGAAAACTATCATTTTTATAATTCTACACCCAGGAAGTGGGTCCTTCAGCTTCCGAGTGAACACCGGCACGCACAGGGACGCGTGTCTCATAAACTGCTAATGAAGTTTTCTTATTGAATTACTTACCCTCGCAAAGCATTTGATAACCGTATATTATTACAATTATCATATTTCACGGATAGATACGTAACAGGCCGAATACATGTCTGTAGTTTCCTACTGTCGATTCACAGGCACCTGACGTTATATATTTTTCTCATAATAAAAATATATACCCTATACCTAATCATTATTGGGTATAAGGTATATATTTTTATATATTTTTCTCATAATAAAAATATATACATGTACCCTATACCTAATAATTATTAAGTACAGGGTATATATTTTTATTAGGAGAAAAATATATAACGTCAGGTGCCTGTGTGTTTATTTGACCAATTAAATCTGGCTTTCTCCTTTAGGTATCAAATATCTGTACAAAATAACACAAATTTTACAATCTAGGCAACACTTCGCTCAACAGTCAAACACCAACAGAGGGGGAAATTATATCCTTTTGTATCACATTTCTCTTCATTTACAGATCTCTCCGAGATATGCCATTTATGGGATTTCTGTAAGACTTATAGTTTTGTGCCGGTACCGTGCTTTAAGTATCAAGAAAACCGATATATCTTTTGCTCAGATTCGTTGAGATCACAACTTTATCTAATCTTGATTTTACTGTAGAAAAAAATCAAAAGAAAAAGTAGCTGCAGGTCTGTAGCTCCGCGTCTGAAAAAATTCGGATGAACGACCTGGGAACTACCGTGTCTCCCATAGTAAAAAACTGTAATTTACGGCGCACAAAAATGCGCTATTTTGGACTGACTAATCTTATTTCTGTACAGACTCTGTACAGATATTTGATTCCAAAAAAATTCCTCGGACATTCTACTATAAGTATCATCCCTTGACTTGCCTCTAATATTCTATTTAACAACATTACCAGCCCGGGGACAGCCCCGTAAAGTGAAGTGGTGCAGTTTGTTTAAATGTAAAAATGGCGACTCTCGATCTCGATGTGAATTTAACATACTTCATTTTCCGAGGTCGGTTAAGCTTTAGCGTGTTTGGGAGAAAGTCTGAGGCAAGTTAAGCGACACCAGTAGTAAATTACCTGAAGAATTTTGTTTTTACTATTTTTTTCCCCCAGGATTTGTGTGTAAATAAGGTTCATCTTCAGCTTAAGAAAAAGCAGCAAAAAAGCCGCGACATGATAAATATTGTTGCTAAAACGCAGAACGGAAAACGGGACGGAAAGAGGAACGGAACGAAAAACGAAAAATCTTATGTAATGTTATTTACTTTATATATGTGTTAAGCATGCTAAAACAATATACTTTAAGTCATTTTTAAATATTTTTTAAAAGATTGTGTTTTCATTTATTCAGAAAATGTATGATTTCCTCAAAATTAATAGTACATGCATCGAGTCCTAATTAATAATCGGAAAATCAAAATCAGATAACGTCTAGAGCTCTCTATTCGGATCATACGTATGTACAATATACAACCGCTAAGATAAACGTAAAGAAAAGTACATTGCTAAAAATACTTGTACTGTGAATTCTTAAACGGTAGAATATTTAGACAAAGAAAGCCGATCTTAGAAGAAAGAAATAAGACATGACAAGACATCTGGCATGTAAATTTTTAATTTATCGGGTGGCAGTAAATACAAAATTTACAAGTTGTCATGTTGTAGGTTTCGTATTCACTACTACCCGGTAAATTCAAAATTTACAACATTAGTGATCCAATAAAATGATGCTGTTTTCTATTAAAAGTTATTTTAAATAGAGAGACAGGTTAGCAAACAGATGGTACAGCAAGAAATCATTAATTAAGTGATCATGGTCGGATGTCGTCAGTCGTGTTTTTTTTATCTTAATGATGCTAAACATGTATATCGTTTATGTCGAATACATCATATTCGAAATAAAATAATATTCATAAAAATGTACCAAACGCTTTATCTAACTGTGCTACACTGTAAGGCCAGCAATGCCATAGAAGAAAAAAGTAAAATGTTATAGCTAATTTACTCTTAACATTTCATTACAATGTGTGTACATTTTATTTTTTCCGTTTCGTACTCAACTATAGCAAATTGAATGCAATGCTATAGTTGATCAAAATTCATAAGGATATCAATTTAACAACAATGTGCTAATAATTATTCGTTAGATAAGAACAAATGATACAAAGTAAATCGTTTCCAGTCTATACCCGTTTTTAGCGATAAACTTGATATTATATTTTCCGTTTTCCATTCCATTCCGTTCCGCTTTCCGTTCTGTTTCCAGTTCCGCGTTTTATCAACGCCCATAAATATTATCATTCATTTCATCAAATACAATATTTGTTTAAGATTTAAGTGTTGAAAGTGTCCATATACAGGAATATTTTATCTATATTGAATACAACAGAAATGCATTTTTAATTCAATGAAATTTATCAAACGCAAGCGAGCGATTCAGTAAATAATGGCGCTGTTGCAAGGATTGAAAACAATATAGCTTTGTCATCCAATTATCCGGGAACACGTGCAGCATTGGGATACAAGGTTCTAAGCGAGCATGAAAAAAAAATTATTCTAACGTTAATGGGCGTTGCAAAGGACATTTTGTTCACGGATTACAAAATGGAACAATATATATAGATCTGGGGTATTTGAAGTCAAGAACATACCGCTGATAGGTACTATATGTCAGGTACATACCATACTGTTTGAAATCAAAACACATTTTATTTTGTATTTGAAATTAGTTCCCTGTTGTGTCATTGAGTGTAATGGGTAACAGGATTGATTGAATCTCACCTTGATAAAAGGTCCCCGTGTTGACAATGGTTTACAGTGGTGTCATAAACAGATCAGAACTCAAAGAAACCTTATCTAATTAACAGCGAAACCGGAAGTGAGTTACTGAAATCCAAGACTTCAACGGAGATGAGAGACAATATCGGTGAAGCTTTAAAAAGAAATATGAACAACCTTGACCCTGCCAATATGCTACATATCTCTGATGCGTGCAGGCAGGCTGAAGGTCGTTACCATTTTAGACTGTGTTGATCTCCTTTAGAAGAGCTCTGCATGTATAAAGATATAGGAAAAATTATTATACAAAAATTTAAAGTAGATCTGAAGGGTAATTTATTGACCAATTAGCCTCCTCAATTAGAAATGTGTTTAACAAACAATTAGCATTGTCCTGCAAGAAGTATAACTAAAATCGTCGTGAGTGGGCTGTGTGTCCAGAAGGAAGATTGGACATAAAATCCGTGGCCCTCGACGCAGGAAGTTGCATTCTTTATCAGAACTAAAATAGAAATTGAACGATTGCATTTCTAGAATAAGTTACCGCAAGTAAACAACGGAGATAGGTAAGTTGTAAAAAAAATTTTAATGGTAGCCAATGTTAGAACCCCATTTTTACCCCATTTGCTGTGTTCAAACACAAAACACTCACCAAAACGCTACTTAGGATACTAACTAAATAGCATTGAAAAATAAATATCTATTGTCTATTTGTGCATGAAGCCTATCAGAGGCCAACGGTTTTGTTAGTTAATCAGTCTTAGCAGTTGAAATAAATAAATATACTTGGGTAGATCTATACACAGCAAAAATGGTATTTTGAGGGGTTTAAAAAAGAATTTATGCATTTTCCAGTATAAAAAAAAGATACCTTTTGTCAACATGACAATGCAGGTGCTCGTTTGTTGTCGATGATTCTATAAACTGCTCGTTGACATTTTACTGAACAAGACGTACTAAAACATTACAAGATTGTTTGCTGAACTATGGGTTCAGATGAGCTTTTCCTATAAATTTTTGCACGGTGTCCGTCTGCAGCTAACCGTCTTTTCGTTCGTCCGTTTGTCTGTAAACTGTAATCTTTTTCATTTCTTCTCAATCTCGAATAGATATGTAGGACTGTGCCCTTTTTAAAGGGGGGGGGGGGTAATAAATTAAAAATGGGCGAATATCTTAGAAATCTTCTTACGACAACAACAGAAATTCCTATATTTAGAACTAAAATTGCTAATATAGTTAAAATTCTAAATTCTGGGTTCAAATCATGACCTTGGACGGATAGTGGAATCCTAAGAGGGAGTTCAAAGTTCAACAATGGGTACATGTATATTGGATAAACTATAAAAAATGTTTTCAAGAAGTATAATGCTACATTTTGTAATAGCAATATGCAAACATCCTGATATTTTCTAGATAAAACCATGACCCTTGAACTGATAGTTGGAGCCCAAGGAGAATTTTAAAGTCCAGTCCAAGAATAGATAGAAAAAAAATCTTTAATAAACATTTGAAGAAATATTGTACTACATTTTGTGAAATTACAATGCAAGCATCTGGGAATAGTATACATAAAATTTGAATTGTCCAAGTTAACTTAAGAATAAAGAGGTTAAAGTATGTGGTGTTAAACGTTATTTTATTCGATAATCTCGTGAAGTATGTTTAATATCTCGTGAAGTATAATCTAAATTTTGTAATGTATTTTCAAATCTTGTATGTTGAATATTTTGTGATGTGTGCTCTATAATCTTGTTCAAAATCTTGTGATACATGTTCAACAATCTTGTGATTCATATTCAGAATCTTGTTTTGTATATTGTATAATCTTGTGATGTATGTTCAATATCTTGTGATGAATGTTTGATATAATGTCATATGTGTTAAAAATCTTGTAATATGTATTAAAAATTTTTATGATCTTGAGATGTATAATACTCTATAATCTTGTGATGTATGTTTAAAAATCTTGTGATCTATGTATGATAATCTTGCGATGTATGTTCATTATCTTGTTTGCATGATGTATACAGCCTTTGATACATGTTCTTTCATCTTTTAATGCATGTGCAATAATTGCATTATGGATAATATGACACACTATTGTGTTCTTCTAATTAACTGGATAGAAATAACAGAAGTATTCGTTGATGCCATTTGCCTTAAAAACATATTACCTACAATGCATTTATTGCGCATACACATCACAAGATTATCAAAAATATGAAGGTCATTACAAGATATAGAATAATATATAGTATTCATCAAAATTTATTGAACATACACCGCATGATAACATAATATATATTTTACAAGATATTGAATATACTTCACAAGATATTGAACATTAATAACAAGAAACAGCATATACAGCCTAAGATTATACAAGATATTGAACATACGTTACAAGTTTATGGAATATACATCATAGGATAGCAACATTTTACACGCCATCTTTAAAAATCTTCTTACATACTACAATGCTATAATCTGTGATGATAGTATGCAAACTTTCTGATAAAGTTTAGATTCTAAATTGTTTGAACCGTGACCCCCCGGAGCAATAGTGTGGGCCTCTGGGCAGGTTCAAAGTTCAATAAATCTTTTGAAGTCCAATGTCACAAGTTTGATAGACTTAACCAAAAAAGAGGCGCATGAATTAATGACAAACATGTCAAAATGTTATTACGAGTTTAACACCCTATAGGTATAACAGTGAATTAAAAGTTACACATTGATATCGCTAACTTTTTCATTTCATTTTTTTAAATGACATGCACGTGAACTTTAACGTGTATAAAGATAAAGAGCTGACGATAGTCTGAAGTCAACAACTGCCGTTCTGGAAACTAAAAACACCAAGTCATTTCCAATGTACAAATGGATCAGTTATGTCGATGTCTTTTTTTTTTTTTCAAAAAGTCTGAAACATATTTAAGTACATCTCTATTATTTTTTATCTTAACATACGATCATCAGTTTTATCATTACAATCATATATGAAACAAGGTGCATGGTTATTTTTCCTCAATTATTTGGTATAAAATATAGTACAATGTTATTCTTCCTCCTCCTCCTCCTCCTCCTCCTCCTCCTCCTCCTAATAATAATAATACCTAATAATAATAATAATAATTATAATAATAATCATCATCATCATCATCATCATCATCATCGCCATCTACTGAATTGTTTTCAATTCTGACAACAAAAAGAATTTGTTTTGACATGGATTTGCAATTCTAAATGCATTTTATTAAGTGCACGTGGGTGAATATTGCATTAGTGTAGGATCATGCGTGTTAAGTAGTATGCTTGCAAATATAATCAGTAGTTGATGTTTGCATGCTAAAAAGGGATGTGTTATATTAGTTTAAACTCGACCATCTTCAAAACACTGCAGTAAATATCGTGCTTGATACGGCTTTGAATTTTTTGTCGTCTCTCTAGATCTGATTGCACTTCTTGGATCAATCGATAATTCGTGTTACATTTTTGATGCATTTAAAATCATCAAATCACGAACTAGAATCAACTAATTAGTGGAACATGGATTGAACCCTGTGTTTGTTATAAGTTTATATAAAGATCACCAGCTCCCGATCAGATCAGTATGGTGATATTTCAATCGATATCTCCCTCGGCTGTCCATGGAAACAGAGCTGATGAAGAGAGCTTACCGTTTTCCAATACGAAAGCGAGGTCTATTGTTGCTATTGGAAAATATATGCTGAAGGGAAGGTTATTGGTGACGTCACATATCACGTGGATGGTTCTCCAATACTCAGTTCCAGTGACATAAACACATCAACGATCAGTGCTTTATTTCGAAGAACTTAAAAGATTCACGGAAACGTTTGTTAAAAATCGAAACGGGTTCAAAAACACAGAGTCTTATACGCTTACGGAGAATCATTTTTTTTTCTTTGGGACGTTGTTGAAATGACAAATAGGACATGGAATCGTAACGTACTGTCTACAGTAATTCTTGGGATTTTATTTCTGGGTTTCTCAACGACATGGAGTAAGGAGGTTTTAACCAATCATTGGTATGTGGAATTAGACGGGGATGGAGGAGTTGAATCAGCAAAATTGGTGGCCAAAAGAACGGGGTTTACTTATGTGGGGCCGGTAAGTAAATGAATATATACTGTCCATTATTACGGTATATCAAAATAGCAATATATTAAATGATTAACTTGACCCATACAAATAACTCGAGAAAAAAACCCAATACGTTCATTACTTTATGTATTTACCCTTAATGTAAATGCTATCCCATTTTCGCTATGGTATTGACTTCATGTTTTGGGCATGGCATCACATTTTAGAGATAATGGTAATTCAATAATATAATGAAGATACAGCTGTTCATTTGGTACTTGAAATCGATTTATTGGTCCATTGCAATAGATACTCTGACCTCGGAGGTGACCAAATACCTTACGTCATAGCAAAGGATGTGAGGGGGAAATTATCACTTATCATTCAAAATAACCAATAATCAAAATATGTGTAGGCTAGTTTTAATTAAAAAAGAATTAACATCAAGATGAACGATATACGAGCTAGTTTGAAACAAGAGAAGGCTTGTGTAACCGGTCAAACATTGCCTAAAAAAGGTAGATTCCATTTACAGATAGAAATATAAACTAAGCGCCCGTAAATATTTAATGAATTCACACTCGCAGAATCCCTTTTTAACATTTAAAAACACGAAAGCACATTGGTCTCAGGGGTAATATTAAATGCCTCAGCAAAAATGACTATAGCTAGTGTATCCAAGAAAAAGCGCTTTTTATGTCGCTTAAATTAGGTGAATTGGCCTTTGATGATGTAATAAGCATCAATAATGAATGAAAATAGTCCCATGCTTGCAGACGTCACCTCTTTTTAAGATCATTCAATCATGATATCCGGACATTATCAATGAAAAACAAAACGAACATGACATACATACTATTCAAGTCGCTGATTAGATGACAATTACGTACAGTATGTCTCAAGAATTAAGTCCTAAACACTCCTAAGTTGACCATTTTATTTTCACTAATGCCAGTTTTATTTTTTTTGTTCAAAATACGCGTATTGTTCCTCTTTTATAATTTTCTAAACGAAACAATTAAAATCGAAATCCCTTTACGAACTCCTGGAAAATATGTTGCAAAGTTCTCAACTATCAAGCCGTATATTTCACTCATTGAAATAAGTCTGAAAAGTAGATGCGCAATCTACTTGTAGTTTTGAGATAAGCCTGACGCCACTGTTTCAAGCATATTTAATTTTTACTACTGTTTTTAACTTCCAATTTTGGTCTTATTTATTATTAATCCAATTGTCATACTATTTGGGGGCTAATTCTATGATGTAACATTGAGGCTATAAAATAACCTCAATGACCGTTAAACTTCGTAGTAAAGCTTAGCAATAAAATGTTTTATTATTTATCAGGTTTATTGTTGCAAATTATTTGTAATATCAAATATATTTTGAATGACAATACCGGTATATAAAGTGATTTGTTCCAATTGATGTAAAATATTAAATTCGAACATTCCGAAGAAAAAAACATTTGCCATATACCGGTATCAGAAGCTCTTTCATCTGTCATACCGGTATATATTGCACCTTTAAATACTCAATTAAGATTCATGGCAATATTTTACTTGTACGATATGTTTATGCCGATTAGGTGTATTGAATATATAAAATAAAAATTCTATTTCATTGCTAAACACACATTTCAATATAGAAAAGTTTTGCTTTATCGTTTTGGTCTTGTCCGTATTAAAATATAAGTACTCAGTACACGTCAAGCTTTGAATAAAAAACACCTAAAGATGAAAAATAACCAGTATCCATTTACTAAATATAAAAAGATCTAATACAGTCTAATTTGAAATTTTCGTTATTTTTAATCGGCGCTCGCAAAATCGATCTTGTAAATACTTGTATATAATGGGCGATAAAGAAATCGCAAAAATTTCACAATCAAAATAAATGGTACACTAAAAACTAAAAAATAAAATTCGTCAAAGATTCCATCCGTCAAAATGCCCGCTGTGCCGTACTGTATCAATGGAAAAGAAAGATAATTAATCTTGTTTCCCTCAAAGAAAGATGTGAAATAACTATGGTAACATGTAAATCACAGCGTTGGGTAACATGACTAATCGAAAGTGACAGACTCAGACACTGACAAGTTCATCTGCAGGATCGACATTAATTTTTTTTACTATCGTATCTCTACAGTGCGTACGTCCTTTTTTCCTTTTACATTTTATATATCCGTTGCTGTCATAAAGCTATAAATAATATTTCATGTACTCGAATTTTTATAGAAAAAGTAAATCATATAAAAAAAAAATGTATCTTTGAATCAAATTAACATGATCGCAGAATTTGAACCTTGCGGTCTTTTGGTAAAGAAGGAAGAAAATGAAAAAAAAAAAAAAAAAAGCTAGATGTACATCAATATTTATCATACATATTACAGGGCAATGTATAGTTGGATTCAGCTAAAAATCACATACACCATAGACCGACCATAGACTTGCCGGTGGATACCAATCTGCAAACATATACCTACTAGTGTGATTTTATGACTTACCGATCTGCTATCATATAGCCAATAGTGTGATTTTATAACTTACCGATCTTCTATCAAATAGCTACTAGTGTGATTTTATGACTTACCGATCTGCTATCATATAGCCACTAGTGTGATTTTATGACGTACCAATCTCCTATCACATAGCTTTTAGTGTTGTTTTACTTTGACTTACCAATCTCCTATCACACAGCTATTGATGTGGTTTTTATGACTTACCATTCTGCTATCATATGGCTACTGATTTGATATTTATGACTTACCATTCTGCTATCATATGGCTACTGATTTGATATTTATGACTTACCATTCTGCTATCATATGGCCACTGATTTGATATTTATGACTTACCATTCTGCTATCATATGGCTACTGATTTGATATTTATGACTTACCATTCTGCTATCATATGGCTACTGATTTGATATTTATGACTTACCATTCTGCTATCATTTTGGCTTCTGATGTGATTTTTATGACTTAGGCTGCCCAAAGTTAATTTCTACGTTTAACGTAACCCGCGCGCGTAGGTTTATGATAAATTGGGTTTTGAAAAAAACAAACAAACCCCTATTTTTATTTTATTTTTCCACTTTGATTATACTAAAATACTGTAATCTGTAGAAATTCGAAATGTTTAGAGCACATTATGGACTATAAATCAGATACTCAATGGGATTTTCAGGAAAGATCATTTTTAAAGTGGTAAAACTATATGTAATTTGATTACTCACTTTATTTGTATAAATGTAAATGAATAAAAATCATTTATTTGAAAAATTTGTTTTAATTTTATCTGCCTCCCTCGTAGATTTGGTATTTTGAAGTGACGTTAAACGTAGAATTAATTTTGAGAGGCCTTACCATTCATCTATCATATGGGTACTGATGTGATTTCTATGACTTGCTATTCTGCTATCATATGACTATTAGTGTGGTTTTATAACTTAACCAATCCGCTATCGTATAGCTACGAGTGTGGTTTTATGACTAACGCTTCTGGACATAGTCCTTTGACTCGTCAAAGATTTTGAAAGCGTTATCCCAGTGTATTTACTTCTTTCCGATCGATAATTACATTCCTCGCTGTGATTTCGTACCTATATTTGGTCATCATTGACACAGCCGTAAGTGATGCGTCTAAGAGTAAAATTAGAAAGTACTCAGTATCCGATAGTCATGACTTAAGCCTTCTTATATAACGCGTCCAAAAATAAGGCAACTCCAAGACAGAAAAAACAGTGAATTTGCCATATGGTTTACACCATCTGTCTTTTTAAAAAAAACCTTCAATCGATTTGAAAACATGTTGTTTGGTTTAACATTTTTCTTCAATTTTTTTTCAAATATCTAAATATGCTTTTGAAAATAAGTTTTTTTTAAAGATATGGAAATCGACTCTCTTGTATTTAATTTATGTTTTCGTTTTTGATTGGTTGTCCATTCTTTTTTATTCAATAATTTTCATATATTTTTCATTCGCTATTCTTTTGGATTGGTTTTTCTTCCCTTTCCATTCGATACCCCTTTCTTCCATTGCTTACCCTTTCTTTTCCATTCAATATCCGTTTTTTCAATATGTAACTTCTTTCTTTTCCCATTTGTGAACTATGCTTTTAATTGGGTATCAGGGTTTTATTTTTAAATAGATGATCCGTGATTTTTTCCCCCAAAATCCGGGTTTAATTTTTTTTTCACCGTGCTCTTGATTTAGTAATTTTTTTTTTCAAATCCACCTAAATATCAGTAATCAGAAATGATAAATCAAACGTTGCTTCAGAACAAGTTTCAAAGATAAATGTAAGCACACGACAAGCAAGGACGAATTATTATTATTAACCACAGAGTTTTAATAACGTGTCATTTTTATCATTTCATTACTTTAATACTAACACCTGGATTTTAAAAAAAACCCACTATAGTTAATAAACCAACGTTCATTTTAATATGAGGAAGATTTTTTAAGAGAAAGGTTTGTTTGGTGCAGTTGTCACTCTAGATATGAATGAGCCACTCCTTTATCATACAAGGCATTTGAATGGCTTCCATTTTTGATGACACGACAACACTCCCACACACGATACCCGCTCATTGGCAGAATTGCAATTAACATCTGTTGCTGCAAAAGATCTCATTGTTCGCAACCAAACATCGATAATTAGCAGACGGGCCACTTTTGGATTTTTATAGCAACAGTAATACCAACAGGGTGGAGGAGGTGTCAAAATTTTCATATCACAGCACGCAAAGAATGCAAACTTTCTTTTAGCAATAATGGTTTAAAAAAAACATGTTTTGCCTCTGAAAATTAAGGATTCGCACTTCGGTTTAAATAGAAGTTAGTCTTTATAGTTTCTTATCGTATTAATTTCTATGAACAATACTCAACTCGACTTGAACAGCGCAGTACTGATTAAAATAGTTTGATACAAGATAAGAAGCCATACAATGGCGAGAATAACAACCGTCCAAAAATGTCGATAATGATGCAAACAGCAGTAAAACATGACCATCTTCTGCTAATTGTGCATCATCGACGCTTAATGAGCCCCACTTTTATCCCATCTGTAAATGTTTGCACAGGATTTTGCTGATAAAACATGTCTATTATTAAACACGAGAGCTCTATTGACGTAATATTCCATATTTCTTGCAGGTTTTAGGTTCTTCAAATGAATTTCATTTTGTGCATTCCGCTGTGCCAAACATAAGGACGAAGAGAAGTATTGGCCATACACGACTACTTAAGGCCCATCCAAAGGTAATATTCATACATGTAACCATACAAAGCAACTGCAAAACACAATGTTTTAATCGCTCGCTTTTTGATTTCTTAACAAGCCTTCGTGAACATGTAAAGCTTAAGCAAAAGTGAATAACCATGTCTTCCAAGAGCAAAGATCTTTTAATTAAAGCAAAAAGGACAACCAGATCCCAGTTCGTTGATTTGTAAAACATACAACTCTTTCATAAAAAATGTAAACGATCTTTTAAGCAAAAAATATCATCCATTTTTTTATAGGTAAAACGAGCTGTCCAGCAAACAGGCTATCTTCGAGTCAAGAGGGGATTCAAGCCAAAAATTTCAGGAGTACCTGTTTCAGAAATAAAATTGAAATTACAGTCTTTGGACGAAGATAAAGCGCGCGCTGTGAATGTCAAAATTGACGGGAAAAGTCCAACAGATCCACTATTTAAAAAGGAATGGTACTTGGTAAGTATCACTGATTAATATTAAACCAATGTGATAATTATGTAACCAATGGACAACCCGGAGGAAAATTGTAGCTGATTGTCTGCAGTGGAATTAAAACTGTCCGTCAGTTATTAAACGTACAGACATTTACTCCTCATAATGTAACCACACCCCTCCCTCTACTCCCACCCCAGGGGTACAGTACCTCTTAAATTCCTCTACTCTAAAAACCCTCACGCTTTCGGAGGTAAATTTTACTACCAGCTCCAACTGAATATCTCTTCTTGTAAACATTCTATCTTCAAACAATTGAAATTGATTTGCAGAGGATACAGAATACTATCATGGGAAAAATTTAAAACCAATTACCAACGAGCATTATTTAATGAGTACTTCGGAAGCTCTAACCGCGACTACAAGTCATTTTTATTGTCAAAGACCAGGCATTAGAAACGTCTTATAATTGACAGATGAGACTTTTGCCTCATAACAGTTTCTTCAGAGAATATCTAAGATAATGCCGATCAAATACAAACACGGTCATTCGGGAAGCTAAAGAAAATGGTGGATTCCATTCCTCGGAAATGTCGTCTCTCTTGGGGCTTTATTCCGGTCGATAAAGGACAAAAAGATGTCCATTCCAACGACAGCACCAAACAGGACTTATCTCGACTCCTTTCATTTTCTAGGACGTCATATCAAGCTAATTCCCCATTGATCAATAAATGAAATAGTAGAATGTAATTGATTTTAAATTATCCCAGATTCATGTACATATCAGGAAGTGGAAACGGACATTAGGACCGCAGTAATGGTGTACATTGTGTCCCGGTGGCACTAAACGGGGGAAAAAGCCGCCAGTACCATTTTGTAACGTGAAAAGTTATATCTGACCACATACACCGTTACCAATAAAACTAAAAAAAAAATTAATATTTCCATTATTGGTTGTTAGGGGTTTTTTTTACGGGAGTCTTGCTCATTTCCTGTGTCCTCGCTACATCCGAAAATGTTGAAGGGAAAACTTGTAATGACCTGATGTAGTGAAACCAACTGCTTGTTAAATTATGGTGTAGATTACCAAAACATGAAGTATCATCTGTATTTATTGCTATAGGCAATGTCATTGCATGATAAAGTTACAAATTTTGTGTGGAGGAAATGTTAGGGGAAAAATTATATAATTGTCTAAATACTTATATATTTCCAAATACCTTGAATTTGACTTTTTATTCAACTTCCTTTCACATGCCTGGGTGATTTATCGTTTACTAGTATCGATCATCAAAAAATTCCAAGGATTTAGAGCTAATGGTGATTGTTTTGTAAAGTAATTTTTATCAGTAACATGTGACAAACTTCTAAGAAACTTGACGCCAAAAAAAAAAAAAGAAAGAAAATCTGGAGAAGTCATCTGGCTAAACAGGTCTGTAAATGTTTCTTCCTAACGACGATTCACATGAATATTGTTTTTGTTTTTCTTAAGAAAAATGTGGGCCAGTCAGGAGGTATCCCAGGACTAGATCTGAATGTGGAGGATGCATGGGCACAGGGCTTCACTGGAAAAGGAATCACAACGGCCATCATGGACGATGGTAAGAGTACACCATTCCACACTTTGCAAAAGTGGATAGGGTTGTTTCTTGTCAATTCAAAGGTCAAAAGTCAAAAGGAAAAACAAACAACATCCCCCTTTTCTTTATGCTACCAAATATTTGGGCGTCCTGAAATAAAATTCCTTTGGATTTAATTTATTCCTTCAATGTTTGGACGGAAACGGAATGACAGGGTTACACACCCCAAAAACTACAAAGGCTAATGTGGCAAATATATAGCTTATTCGCCAAATATGGCGTTGGCATAACTTTTTATTAAGTGTGGATTCAACTTAGTGAGGGAGCGGGGCGGGGTTTTCCCTGTCATGTTGTAAATTTTGATTTTACTGGGTGGGTGTAAATACAAAATTTACTGCATGACAACTAGTTGTCATGTAAATTTTGTATTTACATCCACCCAGTAAATTCAAAATTTACAACATGACATCCCCTTAAAAAAAAGAAATAAGCATGGCTCATATGCCATCAATCGCTTTTGAAATTACAAGTAGTTGTTATACATGAATCTTATACTTTTAGTCTCATCCTGTTTACTTTAATAGTCTTGATGCAATAGACAGTACTGTGTTTGACTTATAGTAAACCGTTTATTCTAGTATCGACATATCAGTTTTGTTGACATTTCCCGAGAAAAGGGTTGACATTTCTCGAAACCAGTCTGCCTAACGAAATAGAGCCACCAGATACACATGGAACATGCGCACAGAAAACCTCGCAGGATTTTCAATACTTTGATTTCAAATTGAAGTAACAAAATGTCAATATTAGGTTAACTTACAAGCATTTACTCATAAATAATTTAAACCAACATAAAACACTGCAATTCAAGCAACATGCATTGTAAAATCCATTCCGAAACACTGGTGATAAAATGGTGAAAATGAGCTGGGTGGGTTTTTTTTATATTGATTTTTCCTGGTATAAGCCTAAATTAGTTTATAAAAGTAAATTTTATCACTTTAATTAACTAGTAATATTGATATTCCACAATACTGTAGTGAAAATGATTCTGTGTTAATTAAGTATTGATTAATGGCAACTATTACGCATCGGGGTAAAATTTTTGATATGAATTTAAAGACGTACATGGGATGTATATCTAAATTTAAGTTTTCCATCGTGTATTGATACCATATACCACATACTGCCATATAAACATAAATCGTAGTTTTTCTTGTGGTTTTGAAAAAGACAATGGCGTTTCAATTCAATTACGGACGACATCGGGAAAAAACCACATATGCACATTTCGATATCTTGTATTTACCGGTAATTCGTAATATTTTCAGTTTCATTTCTTTTTACTGCTTTTAGTATGATTCCATAAATTTCCTTTTATTTTCATGACCTGAAAGATGATACTCATATTCTGTCGTCTGCAGTCGTTGATAATCCAAATTCTAGAGCAATACTACGTGCCATCTATGGTTAAGAAGTTAGAGCCAAATATTAAAGGCAGAAGGAAAAACAGAGCCTAAATATTTAATCGTCGTGGACATAAAAAAAATGACGTCAAATGTCTACTATTTTATAAAAACAAAATTGTAAGCCTTCTGAAATAAAACAATATCAATGTTTATAACGAAATGTAATTTTTCAAAGCAAAGACGGAGAATTTCTGAGGATTTTCACCTTTATTAAACATTTCTAAGGATTTTCACCTTTATTAAACATTTCTCTTTATACGAGTTGCACATGTAGGATATTGAACTTTTCAGGATAGTACTGTATTTCGTGTGATGGCACCACGCCATCATACGTCAGGTTCATTAATATTCTTCCGCATCGGGTAACTGAAATCTACGACAATAATATCGCATCTCGTCCCTCAGTAAAGCATTCGTGACGATCTGAATTATCTCTGCTGAAGATTACCTTAGCTGTACTCTGGGATAAATCAGGTTATCCGGTGCTTTTATCACACGGCGGTCCATACCAAGAGTCCATTCCATCATTTATAGCTTCAAGGCTTCAAATATTCCCGTTTCATGCATATTTAATATTAGGTTTTATATCATTATCCACACAAAAATCGTTACTTTCATCAAGAATGGTATCACTTTGTTGACTAATTGTGCAATAAAGATTTAAAGATGGTTTTGAAGCTGAGAATAGAAAGTTGATGCATGTGGAAATTGAAGTCTCATAGTTGCTATATCCCGCAAACATCAGAGAAAAACAACTCAAATTAAACAATTCAATGTATGATGATTAAGAATAGTCAAGTATCTTGGAGCAAGGGAAGCCAGTAACTTTGAATAAATTATGCAAATAGCTGATATCAAGAGAAAGAAACCGGAACAGGACAACAAAATGCCAACCCTTTCCGAACGTTATACCCGCTTTATAATTTTATACAGACACACGAATGGTAGTCATGAAATCTAAAAGACGAGGTCGCTAGTCCTTACACATTCCGCATATCTGGTTGACATTTGCATGTTTCCTCTCTGGCATTGTTTTAAATCATTGTGAAGAAGATGGTTTCACAATAATCAAGAAGAGTTTATTAACTGGCAATATTTTTAGCACTTTTCCAAGCATTCTTCCTGCTTAGATTAATAAACAGATCTCCTTTTCACTAAAACTCTTTGGATATGAATTTAAAAAGTCATCAAGTGAAAGTTTACGTATTTCATTTGTAATAAAGCCATATTCGCATCTGTGTGAGAAGGCACTGTCCAGAGGGTATATTTTGTATGTCATAAGTGTCAAGTCATGTTTCCTTTTTTCCAGGAATTGACTATTTACACGAGGATCTACGTCACAGTTACGTAAGTTTAATTTCTTTAGGTCTTCTTGAAAAAAAAAACCTTCATGTTTTGAACGTTGGTATTCTGGAAGTCTGCAAATATCTCGGACTCCATCACAAAACGTGACTGAGAGATGATTCTGGGTTTATTTTTCAGAATGCAAAAGCCAGTTATGATTTTAGCAGCAATGATCCTTACCCTTATCCTCGCTATACAGACACCTGGTTCAACAGGTAAGTCGGAATCATCAAAAGATAACGAAAAGTTTATCCCACGTATTATAAGGTTTTAATGTCATCTGAACCTTCCCTTGTATAGAGCTTCAGGTGAAATGCCACGTGTTTAGTCCGTCTCTATGGCATCGGGGAGATGAGGATAAATTTATCAGCTCTAACATCTGGATCTTTGAGATTTACCGGGAAAGCACTCAAACTTTCAACAGCACTCACCTCTCTGTTCATTAATACTTCAGCATATTGTAAAATTCGGTATTCGAGCGCGCAACTTCCTGCGATTATGTTTGTGAGACATAAAAGATTGAATTTGCGCAATATTTTCTCAATATATTTTTGGAACAAACTATCATTCCCGCCTTTCAATAATACTTCCTAAGAAGGTAGCCACCGACGTTGGAATAACTAATAAGTGATTCAAAGAATTTTGAATAAGACGATTAAAAATTCTCTCTCCTCTCTCTCTCTTTCTCTCTCTCTCTCTCTCTCTCTCTCTCTCTCTCTCTCTCTCTCTCTCTCTCTCTCTCTCAATATTCAAAATAAAAAACCGTTACAAAATAACAGAAATGCTGGACCCATTAAAATCACAAAAATCCAAAACCATTAGTTACAATGTACCCCGCCCCTTTTAAAATCTTCATCAAGTTACAACTGATGGCACTGAAATTCTATCCTTTTAAACCCAGTACTTAATCAATTAATGGTTCTTGTATTGATAATAATCCATTTGAGGATATCTTCATCTTCATTTAGTCTCAAACGCCCCTCAATAGTAAAATCGCCGTCAGATGAAAGTTCTTCATATACCATATACATTTGCTTATCTCTTGTGATTTAAAGTAAAACCATTGAGCGCGGGGGAAAATTAAGTAGAAGATAATATCACTTCTGGAAGGAGCGGTGTCGCATGAGATTGGTGTGGCATATACACCAATACGGGTGTTATTAAATTTGAATAGCAAATATCATACGGAAGAAATCGATAAAACGGGAGATCTAGTATTTTATTATTCATTCGTCTCAGTGGATATTTTCATATTTCAAACTGGCTATTCGCTTGGAATTCTTAAAACTTGTCGTGTTTCTCTGACATTTTTTAACATCGTATCCAGTAATCTTCATAAACAACCACTGCTAAAGTAATAATTTTTATTATCTTGATCATTCATCATTATTGCTTTTTAAAAATCTTAGTTTTTTTTCGAAATTATTTCTTACTTAGTGGCTAAATTCAGGATCTGAATTTTGACATTTGCTGAACTTGTTCACGGTCCTTGATCAGTTGTGTTTACTAATGCTCTGTTTTCTTCAAAATAAATCTGAAAAACCTATTAGTGAAGAGATGGTAAGCGATATTGACAAAACCGACAAATAGATGTATGAATTACTAGTATCATTTCCAAAGATTTACGATTCCTATTCCCTAAAATTATATGCTGTGCGTGGGAATGTATTTTTAGGCTGGAATCAAATTTTGCAATACAATATCTTTGATATTTATGTAAACAGACAATTTCACTTTGAAAATTAATGATCATGTAGTCGTAGGAATAAATTAAAAGAAGTTAACAAACTTGATATCCTAAATCTTGTTTTCAAGTTGTATTTCTGTTGAAAAACATTGAATCCTTTATCAGTTTTAGGATGTAGGAATTTCACTGGTGTAATGAAATATTAATGAAACAATGTATGGAATTGGCGAATAAAAATAGTGTTTCTAAATTTTTTATGTTATTTCACTTTATTTATTTTATTTATTTATTTATTTTTTTGTTTGCAGTTAAAGCTTAAAAATTCAGCTTCCCGAGACTTCTATGTATTGTAATAATATATTAACGTGAAAATGAAATATGCATGTCCATATGCAGAATCATTTTTTTTCTACCATTCCGAACATTAAAAAAGGTATATTATAAATGCAAAACTGCAATTTATATTGAAACCAACTTTAACCCGGCCCCTATTGCATTTTATTTACAGTGCCAAAAGACGAAAAAGTATTTTGGAAAAATTCACTTCACTTATCCTACACTAAAGTTGAGCGTTAACACTAAGACTGAGGTGATTTTATCCATGTAAATATTAGTTCTGAAGCAATTTTAAAAATCCTGTATATATTGTACTCAGGTGATTTATTCCTGCACACACTTAATAAATATAAAGTGACTTTTCTCTTTATACACAAGTACAGATATGATTTTACCCTGTATGCACTACATGTATATGAGGCGAAAACTCTTGTATATACTAGTGCAGATGTAATTTAACCATGTTTACATTAGTCTTATTAAGTTTTTTTTTTTCCTCATTTGCATCTAGTTTTCCAAGTCTCCTATTACTTACTAATGATTTTTTTTCATTCATTTTACATTTGAAATTGGAATATTGTAAATTGATGATGCTTTTATTAAGATGGTGGCCATCTTTCACATCTTCCGGATATATATATATATATATATATATATATATATATATATATATATATATATATATATATATATATATATATATATATATATATTTATATGCTATATAGTTTTCTCCATCGAATTTTCACACGACGTCATGAAGTATTCTTAGCTATATAGATAAACAATCTTTCACTTATTCAATTCGTACATATTTCAGTGCGCAATATTTTAATTAACATTTGAACACTATTCATATAAAAGTGTGAAATGTGAATTCATCCTAAATATATCATATATGAATAATAAAAACGAAAATATTATAAAAGAAATAGTCTATAGAACAAAGATGATAGTACATTCAAACAACTCTGTTGGAGAAAAAATCCGTAGCAAAAAAGTACTTTGTATTCCAAAGAATCTTGTTATTTTCGGTTTGCCGAGTCGGAAATTTCTTTGTGTGCTATAAGACTGCATTCCGACCAAAAAGCACATAGCAGAATAATTCTTTAGATTAAGTTTTCAATACAAATCTGAATATTTTGTATGATGTTTCTATTTAACTAGAAAAAACACACTGTGTATGTCTTTTTTTGCTTCAGCCATGGAACGCGATGTGCTGGAGAGGTTTCCGCCGCTAGAGACAACAATATCTGCGGCGTGGGCGTGGCATACAACTCTCAAGTCGCCGGTAAGATCATGTAGATACATGGGCCGACTCATCCCATCAGGGGATGGTCTGTCTCTGGATTACCCATCAGATAGGTAATCTCAGTCTTAAATGTTTAGATATGCTATTTTTTGCTGTAAAATAATATTAAAAAGAAAAAAAAACAAAACATTTTTTCTATTAATTTTGAAGAGTTTCCTATATCTTTATGCAGAAGTAAATATAGCATAAAAACCCTCTTTTAAAAAATCAAATTCGCCATTTAAAGATTAAATGTTTATTGAAATTAATCCAATTCAGCTTTTTTTCTGTAATTTTCTCTCTTCCTCAAAAGAACGTTTCATCAAATTTTTATTTCGTTATCATAATCATTTTTTATTTCGAAACACCTGAAATAATTTACCTTATATATTTGTTTCCAAATTTAAATTTGAAAAAAAGATATGGAAACATTTAGCAAGATTTTAATTTGTGTTTTATGCCAAGTAAAGGATATGTGATATTGAGAGTGTAAAGGTTATATTGAAAAAAATAAGTCTTGATTTGTTCGAGGAAACCCGCAAAAAACGGCAAGAATCCTCAAATCTCTCATTTGCGATCTATTTCTGAATATGAAGAGTCATCACAAATGATTGCAATGGAATAACAAACAATTTGTTTGATGGATAATGTAATTCTGAGGTCTTTGCAAGTAGTTCAATTTCCTCTTGGGCTATTGATTTTGCAGGGAAATTGCGTGTGAACCTCGTTTACCAATGACGATTTTCTAACTGTCATGTCATTTTTTTGTGTTAAATTACCTCCTTCTGTGCAAACACTGATGTCATTTCAGTGAAGTGATGTGACATTTTCATTTCAGCCTAGCTGAATTTAACTTTCAATCTAAGCCCAATACTGGGTTGCTTATACAATTTTGAGAGTTTTGAAATTGTTTGAAAAAAATATATACGTACGAACACCGAAATCCGTTTATTATGAATCAGTTAGCGAGTTTCTTTGAAGTTGTTGCATTTGCTACTTATGAAACAAGTTGACGCAAGTTTATGTATTCTAATTCTTGATTTTTGAATTGAATTCCTTTAAAGAAAAAGAAAACCCAGTCTATTTCATGCTGAATAATAATATCAGATATTATTTTTAAAACAATATCACTATTTACATGTATTTGTAAAGTGTGATAAGAAAAAAAACATGAAAAAAGCCATGTAGCTGAATATCACATTTATTAGATTGTGAGAAAATGTTCAATAGAGATGGATTTTTTAAGTTCACACTTCTTCAGGTTTACGCATGTTGGATCAGCCATTTATGACCGACCTTATCGAGGCTAATGCTATGGGACACATGCCTAATGACATCGACATCTACAGCGCCAGCTGGGGGCCTACAGATGACGGCAAGACAGTGGACGGTCCTCGTAATATGACCATGAGAGCTATAGTCAAAGGAGTCAACGAGGTACTAACCACCAACCTTCTAAAACATTGTACTGCAGTTCTTCGGTACTACACGCCTTAGGACAGGAATCAAGCTTAACGTTAAGAATAAATGAGTGTTTAAGTGAATATTTTTCCCACAAAAAACTCTCTGCAGAGACTACAATCTGTTCTATGACCAATAGGGTCAACATGGGGGGAGGGGGGGGGGCAACAATCACACGTGAATTAATACTTGGAATATACATGCTTCCACACAATAGTATACTAGTACTCTAAGCCCAACAATAAGAATCAAACTAAAACATTAATTATTTTGAACTTTATATTCACGGCTTTTTTTGTGGGGAACTTTTTTCCCGACACTACATATCTCAATTTTGACCGTAGGGTCGACATGGGCGGGGCAACATCTACGTGTGGGCATCGGGCGACGGTGGCGCGGACGACGACTGCAATTGTGACGGATACGCCGCCAGTATGTGGACCATCTCCATCAACTCAGCCACCAACGACGGCCAGACGGCCGGATATGACGAGTCCTGCTCCTCCACTCTCGCCTCCACCTTTAGCAACGGCAAAAGCACTCTCAGAGACGCGGGGGTGGTGAGTTCTTGTTTTGATAGAAATTCTGTCGTCAAGCTTGCGGCCGATGTTACGTGAGAGAATTTATTTGCTTTGATTCTTGTTTTTCTAGACTAAGCTTTTGATCTTCATTTATTTTCAGGCTACGACCGATTTGTACAACAACTGTACCACGACTCACTCAGGAACCTCAGCAGCCGCGCCGGAAGCAGCCGGTGTTTTTGCACTGGCTCTGGAAGCAAAGTAAGTCTAAACCGCAACGCGGCTAGGAAAGCTAATGTTACGCCAATTCGTATGTAAGGAATACGAAAACATCATGCGACAAATGATTCACTGAAATGAAAGTTGACCTATCAAAGGAATTTATGATATCTCCGAGGGAAGCAAAGAGCCTGCGTGGGTTAAATCGATATCTTAGCCTACGTTGGGAATAGTCGTCTGGGATTGAAATCGACAAGCTTTGAGTTCAGATATTGGATGCAATGTAAATATTGCTGATGTCAGAATAGTCAACACAATTCCAATGAAGTAACCCCATTTTTTTTTTATTTCGTTGCATGTGCTTTTTCTTTTGATTAAATTGGAAATTTGATGCAAAATGCAATTCATTGCAATCAATAATTTCCTTCCAGTAACAAAACTACTTGAAACAATAAATCTAAATGCTGTCATGTCAAAGTCTTGCATTTACACCATCTCACTATTACACAAGTTACAATTTGGCACTCTCATCAGCTTGCGTTTTGATATTTACAATAGTTTGACACTTCCATCAGTTTAAGTTCTGATATTTACAATTATTTGACACTTTCGTCAGTTTTACAAGTCACTTTTAACCAACGCATACCGATATATTTGATTACATCACATTCATATACTTTTGAATAATTGATTTAAGTCGTACAGAATGTATTGTTATTTTAAACCTTCCCTGCCAATGTTCAAACGTCCACCATACAAGATATGTAAAAGGCTTATTCCTATCTTACACAAAAGTTGTATGTAAACTAATTAAGTTTGACAAAAATAAACCAAAAAATAAGTAAAACAATTCAAGATTTGTACGTGTAGTTGGATAGACGATGACATTACCCCTTTCATTGCTCCTTTAGTCCCAATCTGACTTGGCGGGACATGCAGCACCTAACAGTATTAACCTCCAAGAGGAACAGCCTCTTCGACCCTTACCTGAAGCACCACTGGAAGTATAATGGGGCGGGGCTGGAGTTCAACCACCTGTTCGGTTACGGAGTACTAGATGCTGGTGCCATGGTTGATCTGGCACAGAAGTGGAAGCCACTCCCTGAGCGATTCCACTGCACGGCCGGAAGTGTCAAGAAAGAGATGTAATTGCATTTTCTTTGTTCTATGCTGTTTATTCCTATTTAAACGTGAGGAATTATTATTTGCAATTTGTAAAATCGCAAGGAGCACCCTTTTTATATTTTAAAATCTCACCATAGTTTTATTTACAGTTGTGAACTATATGAAATAATAACAACAGTTGCAATTTCATATTTTCTTATATTAATTTTTAATATTATTTCATATAAAACGGCGGAATCGTGGAATTTTAAACTCACCTAAAATAAGGAATTTACAGGCTCCGTTTTTCTGTAATCTAAATTGTCAAATCAAAAATGCTCCAGTCTTCTGTCGTCAAAAGTAAACATATCAAACCAGTCATTATTCGATTGAATTTCATTTCAGGAAATTTGGAACTGAACAACCGATTGAGTTGAAAATCGACACCGACGCATGCGTGGGAACCGAAAACGAAGTGAACTACCTAGAGCATGTGCAAGTTTTCGTCACATTGAAAGCCTCTTACAGAGGAAATGTCGTCATGTTTGTGACATCACCAATGAACACTACGTAAGTTTCCGAAAGAAATCTAAGATATTCCTTAGAACTTGAAAACAACAAAGATTTAGCATCGTGCATGTACTTTTGTTACGAATATATCAAAGAAAGGGAAGCATAAACGAAAGGCAGTTTTGAAAGGTTTTATACAGTTTTTGTCATAATAGACCCTGTTTGTTAATATATATATATATATATATATATATATATATATATATATATATATATATATACACACACACAAACAATTGCTTTCTTTTTAATCGCTGGTGTATTTTCCCTTTAGTTATTGAAAGTAAAATGTTTAGCTTTTAAAATGACAAATGTATACTTATTCGATTTAAAGCATTATATTTTTATTTTTGACAAAATCCCTTGGCAAGGTTTACCTTTGCTATATTTCTTCACATTGTTAGAAAATTTTTGTTAAATTCACATTTGACGGTCACGTATCAAATGTATTTTCGCAAAGGTATTGATATATCAAGCAAGCATTAAATTTCATAAAGTATGTTTTAGTATAATACAAACGTTCAGTTTAAACGATATGAGTTTATAGCACCGCGAAAGCAGAATCAATATTGGATTTTCTTTCTGGTTTCCCTTGAGACGTTGTGGCTACAGTAATAATTGATAGTTCAGAGGCACAACGTTATGTTGCAGAGGGATTTTGACGTCTTATTATGACATTAACCTTTTATGAATTCCTTGCACGATATAAAGGCGTCATACGGGACCTGGTTGTCACAGTCATGCAATGAACGAGTCTGCTTAAAGAAAAATCGGGGAAAGCGCCCCCGTCTCACGTAAAACTCTTCAATGTGTTTATAATAGAATCAAATCTTGATGTCATACATCACGAAAACATTAGTGACAGCAAACATTACCATATATATAAAGTTACCGTCGCATGTATATTGTGCGAAAGACGCCCAGATCAGAAACATCCGTTTAATTAAGTTACAGAACACTCAGATACTTCATACAAGATTTCAAAAAAGGAAAAATCACAAATTGAATTCTAGTGAATCATTTGATTTATCTAACGTCATTTCTTTTCAGAACTATGGTCCTGAGTCAACGACCCAATGACGACGATCACAAGAACGGCTTCACCCGCTGGCCCTTTATGACCACCCACACCTGGGCGGAGAACCCACGTGGTCTTTGGAAGCTGCAGATATCTATGGCCCCAGGCAAGAACAATGCCATGGATACCGGGTCGTTTTTCGAGTGGACTCTGATTCTGCACGGAACAAAGGAGGCGCCATACGACAAGCAAGTGGTGGACGAAAACAAGCACACCAAGCTCTACAAAGTCAAGAGGGTCCACGAAGCCATGAAAAAGGCATAGAAAGAACCCTTACATGTTCTTCAATGCTGTTGTCAGTTGAAACAAAATTAGAAATTAAACAATCGCTCTGCACAGTGGCGTGCTTGTAAAACTTTTTTTTATAACTGCATAGCTGAATTTTGGCCATACTAAAAGACTAAACGAAAAAATTCCGAAAAACTAGAACGAACTTTTTACCTTTCATGTTAAGGCGCACAAAATTTGAATTTTGCGGGGCCACAATTTCGATGATGAACGATTTAGATAATGAACGTTAAAGCCAGTATTGTTAAAGTTAGGATGACGCCATACAGATTATCAAATAGTTATGAACATTGGAACTTTTGTTGTTATTGATTGTTGTTAATGATGTTGTTAGCAGGAGTTCAGTCATTTTTAGAGAACAAAATACATTGAAAGAAAAACCTTTGTTCATTAATATACATGTAGTATATGAAAAATATCTCAAATTGAATATTACTATGATAGCAGAATTGAAGTTGCTTAAATATGTAAAATTGAAGCAAAAGAACAAGTCTTGCATTTCGTTTGCAAATTTAAATAATAACATAAGGACACAACATGCATTGTAATCAACAACAATTTTTCTTGTGTTTTTAATCCAGTAAAAATAAGTTTATCACAGATCATACAATTCTTATAAAAACAGTTGTATCAATATTTTTTCATTGGTTAAAGCTTTGTTATGAAAAATAATATTAGAACAATTATGTAAATATTCAGAAGATTCATTTCACAAAATATTTTACTATATTCATGAATATCATCAAAGAAAAAGAATGTAAAAAAAGTATCAACATAATGTTATTAAGAAATTTTGATTAAAAAATTCTTTAATTTTTATCATTTTCTTTTTGTCTTTCAAATAAAAAGTTATTGCAGCTCTGTATATATGAATTTACGCTTTTTGTGTAATTCAAGTACTGGTCCACCATGTATTAAAAATCGATTATGTGTAAAGATATTCAACATAAACAAATATCAATTAAGTTAATCAAATACCAGCTAAATATCGGCCGGGTGGTTTACAAATTAACCATTTAATCCAGGAATAAGTATTAATATTATTTTGCTGGGTATATAGACTATCAATTAATTATGAAAATGCCAAAATAAAATTAGTTTTAAATTTGACTATTCCCTATATTTTTTTCTCATGACAGACATGTAAGAATAATCTAAAAATGACCATAATCATTCAGCCCCTTTGAAAGTAGATTGATTCATATAACAGAGATTAGCACCAGAAGAAAAGGTCGTGTAGAGATAATATAGGGGCATGTGCCAAATGTTGAGATTCTCGAAATCATTTTTAAGCTACCACATGTGTAATAATACATTTAGAAAAGTTCAATGTTTAGTGTACTGTTATTATGATGGACAAGATATAAGTTTTACAATTGACATTACACTTCTCTCCTTTGTATAAGCGGTAGGATTCATGCATAAGTAATAACAGTTTACGGGAAAACACACTTAGAACGAGAAACAGTTGGCAAGTGTAAAAATAACATTTTGCTATAACAAATTGGACCGACATTGATACGTGTATTTACAGAATGCATCATGTATTGCCGATCATTAATTCACTGCCAATACACTACACATCATTTTCTCAATTAAGTTCTGAAGATAAATTATATTTTTTCAACATCCCCCAAAGATTTCTTTTTTTAAATCGAGAAAAAAAACCTCCGACCTTACAAACACCACCATAAAAACCACCCCAATGGCATATTATTCAAATTATGGTCCATCCAAATCATAGCCAAACTAATAAGTTTATGTCACAATCTTTTATTATATGAGATTGATATAACGGTGAAATATGTATAATGGAAAAATTCGCTGTGTACATTCGTTATATAACCCAAAGTTATAAAATTGAGATATACCTTTTGTGTAAAAATGCTGTTATACGATATTGATTTGGCAAGCATCTCCGTGCAAACGAAAAAAAGAATATTTTACAAAATATAACAACATGGCGATCCCCGCTATGGGTACGTATAATTAATTTTGTTTTTCAAAACCAAGAAAATGAGTATTGGAAAAATCATTTCAGTTAAAACGATATAGAACAGTCTCTGAAAAGTCTAATGTTAAAGAATTTCCTTACCCAAACCAATTTACGGAATTTCAAAATATTCACAAGAAGTCCTTCTCCAATTGGATAAATGGTTGATCACGTTACATTTTATGTGATTGAGACTTTAAATGGATATGCATGATGTAGTTATTAAAGAAATAATAAAGTAAATACAATGTTTTAAAAGAGAGAAATAGGGATTAAAAGGCAAGAATGACATGGCTTTCATATGAGGGTCACTATTGTTTTATGCACGTTCTTTAATATCAATCGCTCAGTTATCTCCCAAAATGGCCAGTAACATATTTTTACTGTCGCCAGGGAAATCTGCTTTCAACATGGCGGAGAGAGACTTTTGATTCCGTTTTTGAAATTCAACCTTGATGTCCCGCATATCAATCTGAAAATTCAATAGAGAAATAAAATATGCGAGTGATGCCAATCATATTGATGCCAATCATTGATATTATAAGATTCTGCCATTTACTGATGAAGTTCGTACCTCTGATCTGGAAATTATTATTCTGATAATATTGTCTTCATTGGTGCCAATTCCGCCAAAGGAAGAAAATAACTTCTCCACATAAAATCGTACGGGGTCCTCTATGGCCTTAACTAAAATAAAGAAAGTTTAAACTTCCATAAATGGTGATACTTAGTAGTTGAAATCAAAATAAAGAATCAAAAATCACTCTATTTAGAGTAAACATATTGCTTGCGGATGTTGTAAAGAAACAATTCTAACATGAAATGTGATTACCTAATGAAATATATGCGTCCTCAGTTTCCCCCACTACTGTATCAGCAATAGACTGATAGATGTCACTCCCCGTCAACTTAAATGGTTAAAAAGTTGTTCAATTAAGTAATAAAATAATGCATTAAATTGACATATTTTTCTCATTACAAAGGCGCAATCTGTCCATACTTGTTCGAACTCCTCAAAAGTTCGCTTTACTTGGGCGTGGTTTTTCTTCAGCACGACATCTCGGAAAGTTTTGTCAACCACATCCACCTTGCCATTCTAAAACCAATTTAAAAATAAAAAAATGTCAGAGGCGATTAAACGAACACTATCATGGCCCAACAGAATACTAAAACAATTACGGGAAATATTCCTAACCATTCTAAAACAGTTTAAAAGGAGTTAATGGCGATTGAAAGTGCACATTGATATTAACCAAACTTAAACAAATTGGGAACAAAAATTAGCAATGAATTCTCAACCATGGTGTAGATAAGTGAGTTACCTTGTTCATTTTCTCTGCGTCTTTCCTGGCCGCCTGGGCGTTGACTTCCTTACCCTGGTCCCTGTCCCCCTGACAAAGTAAAGTCACAAACTCGGCCAAGTCAGGGTCTATGTGGGCCGTGAGCTCTTCTGTCAAATTTTTCTTATACTCTAAAACAATGCAAAACATTCTTGAAAATACTTATTATACTTAATATGAAATGTCATTTACCAAATGGTTCATACGTAAACCGATCGAGGCCACAAAACAATCATTATTTATCTAAATGTTTACCTTTCTTAAATATTTCTTTGATTTCCTTCATTTCCTACAAAAGAGAGATTCTAAATTGGTTTATTTGGATATATATTTTGTTTGATAAAATCATTTTTTTTACAGTATTTACACGTATGTAAACGTAATAGTTCGTATAAGTGAAAGTATTTCCCATGAATTACCGGTATAAACAACCAAAGAATGCAACTTTCATGTTTATAAATCTATCAGTCTTGGCAGTAAGAGAAGTAAGAGATATGACCTTAGCATCCCGTGTACAGAGAATTCCCACAAGGACCGGGTCTGACAGTCCCATCCCGTCCAACGCTTCATGGAGGCAGTGAGCGTCATACTCTGATGGCGTCATCATCAGACCCACAATCGTCTCGTCATAATCCACACTCAGCTTTTCTTTCAGTCTACTTTCCAATGAATGCTAAAATACGATATATATCATAATTAAGATATATATATATTAGATAAATACTAGGACATCATAAAAATACCAGTGCAACAACTTCTTTGCGATATTAAAGGAGTTATCGTTACCAAAATTAAGGGACATAAAATATGTTGATATTAAACGTATTATTCTCACTTTCTTGTACTTTGATGACCATTTGTTCTTCAGTATCTGTCGCTGACCATTACTCCTTGAGGTCAGCACTTCTATAATGACGTCCTCATCAGGATGGTCCTCCATTAGAGCGTCGTGCAATCTCTCGCAATCTGTAGATGGGTTAAAATTGTTGGCGGGTTTAATTGTTCCACTTATATTTTTCCTCTGTCGCTCTTCTTCTCTTCGATGTTCTTTCTCCAATTGCTTGAGTTTTTCTTCTTCTCTCCTCTGTATTGACGTATCGGCTGCTACGCGCATGCTTGGTTGCCCAAGTGGATTGTGTTTGATATCCGGTCCTTTGGAGATGGGTTCGACTCTCTTGATGGGTGGTTTGGTCTGTTGGGGAACTGGGTTCGCTCCTTTCCATTTTTTCTGTGTTTGTGTCTTTGATATATAAACGATATTTGCATTGTGTGAAGCATGAGTTTCATGAAAATCGACAATTAAAACGCAAGGTTTTTCTTGAATGTTAAATTCATTGACAAATGCAATGCTTTTATTTCGATTGACGAGCAAATATAACGTGAAATATTCAAAAATAAATTAAAAGTGGTATATATCTATCGAAAACAGCACACAGAAAAACAGATGCTGCTTCAGAGCAAGATTTGTTTGGCTACGTAAGGCGAAAATGCCGAAAAGAAAGAAAAAATAGTAAATATGAAGCAAACAAGCTTTTTTCTTTGTCCGATGAAAGTTCAAAACTTTGTATTAGTCCGGAAATGGAAAGCTAGATATACTAGTAATTAACACCCCAGATTCTGCTAGACCTACGTAAACACACCTGCTGAATTGTCATATGTTGTGATCCGTCATTCGAAGATCGACGATACACTACGCTAGGCAATCTTACCCTTTTATCCACAACCCTCTGGCATATGTAAATACAATAGAATATCTTAAATATCAATCACCTAGCTATGCTAAAAAAAATACGAGAATTCGCCCTTTGAGTACTTTTTGCCTGGCATGTGTCTCATCTCAAAGATACTATTATGCACAAACACTAAATTGGTATTTATATAGTGAAGTTTTATTGAACTTTCGATCTGTATAACATTTGCTTACGCTTCAAAAAAGATTAACCGTGACAAAAAGAGTCGCAAACTTAGACTGTTAATAAATATTTGATCTGAGTAAAATTTTTAACTGAGATATCTCTGATATTCGTGTAAAATTGAAAGCAGATTCGGAAGCAAAACTATTTGCCAACAAAATGAAATACAACGATATTAAATTTACCTTGCTTTTGGGCCAGTTTGGGGGAGTCTTGTTGGCTATTTCTACCAATACTTTTGTTGTGGTATGCTGACATTTATGCTTAATGTCATCTACCAGTTCAGCATCAAACTTCTTTTTATAGGCTTTCCGCACTGCCGGCATGTCAATCTAAAAATGGTAAAGATGTCCAAAGGGGAAACCTCAATAAGAGCTATTTCAAGTGAATTTTTAATATAAAACCAATCTTTAAAATGTCAAACGCATATAAAAAAAAACTGATGATTTTTTTTCAAACCTAAAAGACTTCACAGAATGTCAGCAAATTTCGCCATAATGATTCTAGATACTGAATTTCATATAAAACAAAATTAACTAATTTTAAGGCATAAAAAACGAGAGAAATTACTCATACAACGGAACCCAGTAACATGCGAGAAATGAATCAGTTTTTCCAATTGTGAACTTTACAATTGAGGTAAAATATCGATAACTCAGAAGTGCAGTTTAAACTCTCAGAAATCCTACCTCGGAACGAACCACCAATAGGTTCACGAATTCCGGGTTCGTTGGAGACATGGTCCGGAACAAACGCTCTGCAAAATGGTTTTCTGGGCCATGGAGGGAATTAACTGAAACAAGTATAAAACCAGACAAATATTTGAACGTTTTGACTTTTAACACTGCTGAGACGTGCCTCAAAAAGGTTAAATTTCATTGTTATAAAATTGCCATGAATTTTTTGATTTGATAGATTTTGTAGTATGTATTTACTTAGAGCTGTGAGAGCCTCGGCATAACTCCTCGAACACTCCCGCGCGATGTCCTCCGTCGCCTCCACTCCTTCGTTGTGGATCTTGTACAGATTGAGGACTACAGTGATGTGTTTGTTATTTCTGGTCCTCAGCAGTTTCAGGAACTTGCCGGCATCACTTGACCACCTCCCATCACCAGACTGTCAATACAAACATTTCTTAAAATTAAATTCAATGATAAATTACACAAGCAGCTATTTCTACCTCCTTTTAAAGAGTTCTCATTTCTGAATTTAGGACTTTAAAAAAAAAACAAACTTCAATAGAGTATCCGATGATAAATATTGAACTCCATGAAATGATCATACCCAAAGATTTTTTAATTCATGGTTGAAAAGAATTGAAAAGAAATTACTGAGTGTATTTTCAAATGCAGAAAGGCGAAAACCACATCTTCAGTTAACGATACTTATTTGTTCAACCTTAAATCAACCAGTTTGTTTAAATACCATGCTAGCACACTTTGCATATTTCTTCACATATCTCCCAGCCATTTAAAAATGTTTGTGATATTATTAGATAAGTGTGTAGCATTGAAGGTTTGTTTTCTAAACTATACGGCAACATTTTCTTTATCAGTTAAATGACTTTGGATAATCTTACAGCTATGACATGAACACTGTGGAATAATTCACTGTTTGTTTACCGGTCCGTATGGACGTAATTTCGTAGGAAAGTCGTTTCCATAAAAACTACGTGCAGTGATGCGCTTTAATAAAATATATTATATAAGACAATAATTTTCGTCATTTTCATTGGCTGAAAATACATCACGTGACATTCGTCCTTTTCAAAATTACATATAACCACATATCGACCTACAATGAAGTCCATAATTGTATATTAATACTATACATTACTACTGAATAAATAAGCCCTTCTAGGGTATCAAGGTGTCCAGGCATATAATATGAAATGCAAACATGATTGTTATATTAATATTGTACCCCTACCTCATATAAGTCCTCGGCATCAGTCTCAGCAGTACTTTCATCAACTTTGTTGGATTCATCCCTATCTCCCTGAAATATTAACGAAATAGCAATGTTTTAAATAAATGTATGATATACACATACATAGATAGTAATATTATTGAATATTATGGGATGATAATTTTGGTTGGGGCGTGATCAAATCCAATAAAGCCCGAAGAACTTTATGATAGATTTGATCACGCCCTGACCGAAATTACCATTTCATAATATTCAAAGAATGATTCCTTATTATTTATATTTATATAATTTTTAGTAATTGTAGGATTAAATATCTTAATATAGATAAACTCAATTCAATTAAATTTATTTCACTCAAACCGTCAACATGACGGTACATGAGGTACATATATACAAATATTTACAAATGTAGATATAGAGTCAGAGGTACATGTACAGTACAGATAAGGGGGGAAAAAGAGAAAAAAGTACAAATATTCAAGGAGGACAGACTGATTCAAAAATTTCATGTATAAATAAACAGAGTTAAACAAACCCCGCTTGCGCCCCAATTATACGTCATTTGAATTTATTGGATTGTATTGTACAAAATCGATACGTAGTGTTATCACAGGCAAAGACATGGAAAAATGTAACTGTATATATAGCACCTTAGCCAATGTGGCGAACAGGCTTCGTTCTGGGTCCTCAGTTTTCTCGTTAATGGTCGTATCAATGCTCTGTGAGTATTCTGAAAATATAGCATTTATTTCATACAGAGAATAATATTCCAAAATTTTAATGTCTCTCTAAACCAGACGCGGATTAATTTAATGACTAATCAAAACGTCGGACACTGTAGCAGGAATTATACCTTGCCTATAGGATCCTCGTAAATCGGTGAGGTCCGTGTTCTTACACGTGAATAATATTTCTACAGCCATCGGATAGTCGCCTTCCTGCGAGGATCAATTTGAAAGAAATCAAATACACATAAAATCAACATATTGCGTTATATTTAGATACCCCATGTGGTAAAATAAAGGTATATGAAACACTAGTGATCATGCATAATACATGCAATTGCAAATTAAATACAAATGTCTTGAAATTTGCTTTGTTTGCATTTAGCTGTCATGTTTTTTTTTTTCAATTCGTCTCTAATTCCTACAGGGGTATGACAAGATTGGTCTACCTCTAATGCGTCGTGAAGTAACTTGGCCGACCCTGTAGCCTTGCTCTTCAATAAAGCGTCTATGACGCAGTCCCAGTCCTTTCCAAGACCGGAACGAAGTTCGGAGGCCAGGTCCTGGAAAACAAAGAAGAAGAATATGGTTAAATTGTCCACTTTTATTTTTTACCTCTGCTTACTTCCAACCTCAGCTAACGGTGCTTTAGTTGTTACCTTGCTAAACAAAATATTGTATTTGTACATGTATACAGTGACAAAACAGCGAAAACTTATAACAACCATTTTTAAAAACTGTTTCTTACCAAACTATACATTTCTTTAAATCTTTCGGATATCTTTTTTCTTTGGGCAGGTGTTCTTCGAACTAAGTTTCTAATAAAGACATCCTCGGGTTGGGCTACAAAAGTAAGCAAGATTCACCAATATCTACTTGTATACCGTCTAAGAGGGATAATAAGATTTTAAAGAAATAAAAAAATATCGATATTTTTAAACTGTATGCAAGGACGATGCCATAGGGAAGAGAAAGGGTTCACAAACATACAGAGGCATACAATCGTAAAATGGAGTCCAGAGAAGAATGCGGTGGTAATTTGATGATCAGATATGATTGCTTTATCTCATTTTAGTATTGATTAACGGCTCGTCACTTTTACAAGATGAGTTACATCAAATGAGCATTGTCTTAATGTTTTCTTATAACGGATCCATTAATGTTTCCAATTTGTTAACAAAGAAATAGGCTTCATCTCAGAAGAAGCATTCTGACGACATTACATCGCCGTTATAGAAACCACAGAGATCTGCCTAAAAGAAAGGAGCTATTAATTTGAGTTTGCTATATTAACTTTCAAAGCAAGTTCGAAGCTTACCGAGATCTTTGGCGACTTTGAACAATGCCTTGGCGTCGTTGTCAACCTGGGAACTAAACTGGGACTTGTCCATTGTACTACCATCGTCCGACTACAAGAAAAGCATCGGGGTAAGTATCAACTTATCAATTAGAAGAGGGAGAGAGAAGGAGAAATATGGAGATAAAAGAGAGATAGGGAAATACAGAGTGAGGAAGAGGTAGTTTATTATGCAATTATTGAATGAAATATTTCGTTCTAGAAATTAAATATAGTTTATAGTCTTAAATTTTACTGCTCCTTATAGCTAACACTTACTCTAACTCTATGCATTAAAAATATAAATGTAATAATTTCATGTTTAATTCTTACAAATATTACATTATAGATTATACTTTAATTGGAAATTACTACTTTTCCACTCACACCGTTAAGCTGGTGATATAACTGTAGTGTTTAATTATGAACCGTACAGTTGGACGTATGGACTTTAAGATTACAATTAAAGACGTGTTTTCAAAATATCAACGCATGATCAAATGATTTCGCCTGTGGTCTAAACAATACCATGGAAAATTTAATTCTTAATCTAGCTTTATTCTTTCTCTATTGCACGCCAAAACATCATTTGCTAATTTTAAAACTGAAGGTATGCCTTGCTCATATCTTTTTCAATTATTTTGTTTTATGATGGTCATTTACTTATAATTTTGTGTTGTGATATACCAGTATTTCTGTTTTTGTTTACATCTCTTGCTAAAAGGATATTTTAGAAATAACATAATTCTACTGAAACTTTTACATGTACCTGTCATCTGTTGACATTTTAGTATCTTCAGACTTTTTGTATTAAGCTTTTCTTATATAAGTGAAAGGAAAATTCATCTCTACAATTTATATGTGACTATGATATCTATGATTCTGTAAAAGATTACTACATGTACTTCTATACCTGTTCTTTTATGTAATCTTTAGTTTCAACTCAAAGTCCTATTTCTAATCTAGGAGAATTCCCTCGACATTTGGTAAGTTTTTATACGAGAATCTAGCTATATTGTCAACACACAACTACTTCAACTATTTACACTATCTATTAATATCCGTTACTGGTACACTACTTTCGATAATGGTGAGTAATGCGTCTAGGTTTTGCACGTAGCATAAAATCTTCTTCGATGTCATGTACTGATAGTTGGGCTTAAATCCCACCTCAACTTCCAGTGAAACTCAGTGAAAAAAAAAATTCATTTTGTTGAGAGTTAACCCACGTTTAAATTATACATCGTGATACAGTCATTTCATCAATTATTCACCAATGTCTATCCCTTTTTTCTGTCATGAAACTTGCCGAAAGTGATGTTCGAAGTCATAAAGTGTTTTGCTTGCTTCGGAAAATGCTTTTGTGAAATTAGATTGAAATTTTAAGGTTGTAAAACTCCTACCAAGATATTTTTCTCTCGTTGTATTTAAGGTGGAATGCTACACCAAAATTATATTTTATGGATAGTTGAAACATGATTTCGGTGTTCAAAGAAGGCCATTAGCTATTGATCATCTTATATGGTTTTGTACTTTTTATAAGAAAGTGTCAAACCTGCTTTGGTTGCAAGTAAGATACTGTAGAGTTTAAAATTTGGTGTGAATAAATGCATGATATTGATATCTCAAGTAAAATGTCTATATTACTTTTTTTTTTAATAAAAAAATTATTTATGAAACTAAATTTTTTGAGAAGACGAGTATTATAGAGAAGAAATGTAAGGCAATCATATATGCATTTAAAAAGACATTGAATCAAAATTTCGAAATTTTTAAAATCAATAGAATGTTAGAGTAAAAGGAGAAGTTGTTAATTTCATGTTATTGACAAATATATTTTTAGTGCTATTGCAAAATTTCTGAGTAAAAACAACTCAAATTGACCAAGAAATAAGACTTTTGGAATATAATGGAATACCAAATCAATAGAAGTTCTTATTTTCTAATTAAAGTCAAGACCCCCAACCAAAAACGAATTATATAATGCTTGTTAACGGTAACCGTATATAGAATGGAATTATCTGAGGTTTCTAAGCGTTCGCCAGGAAAAAGAAATGTGTACTTTAGAGTCTATGTAAGGTATGTTACTTACCTTTTGTCTACGTTCAGAAACATAACAAGTTCGATGTTTACTCATAAAACAGTCCTGGAGGCTGTGTTTGTATAAGTATTTGTTTGTTTGAGGTACACCCTCAATAGTTTAATTACACTTAAAACTGTATAAGAGTACCATTCCATTGTCGAACTCAATAATAACATTTTTTTATGAATTCGTTTCTTGTTAACCCAGATGTAAATCAGTCATATGTTTTGTATGTAGGAGGTATACAATTCCTATTGTACAAAGCTGATATGAACTATGCATATACATAGAACCATTTTTTAAAACAAGACTTTGGACTTTCGGTAGCATGTAATTATCTTTTTCTTGCATCAGAACAAGTTAAGAGTGACGCTGGTTTCAAGTAAAATATACACAGACTGCGTAGTCTCAGCTCAAAAGGAAGGCAAATCTTGTTGATTTCAAAGAGCCATGGCTGAATTTGCCAGCAATGAAATAGACAGGCCAACGTTACAATGCTGTTTGACACAACTACCCAAAGTCCAAGCTCCTGTTAAAACGGTTCTAATAAAGCGAACGGCACCGTTTCAGCAATGTAGAGAGTCTAATTTCTCCAGGTGCTAATAACCTGGTTGCATTAAATATTATATAACTCGCACCATTAGTCATCAGTCAAATAGTAATCATAATATATATAGATTAAACGATACATGAAATAACAAGCTAACATACATTTTAAGTAATATGTAAATATATGCATTTTATTTTATAACGATCAAGTTTTGAAAAGCCATTAAATTGTAAGAATGAGAAATGACATTACTATAGTTAGTAATATACACAATAAAACAAAAAGATACAAACGTCTTAACAACACATAAAAATGTTGAGCTTCCACACACACACACACACACACACACACACACTTGGTCGTGGTATTGAATTCGTGAACTAATTAGTGGTACATGAGTAATATACTAGTAATACTGAGTATCTATAACTGTATTTTCATTGCTTCTAATTTCTCTGCAGACATTTATTGATAAGGGTGTGTACACAGATCATTAGTTTAGAATAACACAATCGAAGCATTGCCGAGATGTCCGTCTTCCTTAATTTGCAATTAACAAAGAAATAAAATCTTTCCGAGGACATTGATAACACAACCTATAGCCATTCAACGACGTGTTTTTTGTTCAATTTTCTTTCCATTTCTGTTCACCGATAAGAAATGTCGATAACTGTATCGAAAACTCCCTGGAGCAGGTTATCGTTATTGACAACATTCCTCGGATTTTTTTTTCCATATTTCGATCAGGAGAAAGTTTCTTGATAAAAATTCGACTCCATTATATAATTCTCTTTTTTAAACAAGGACAATTATTCAAATTACTTATATACAGTATGTCGTAATGCTACATATTTGTTTGCTGAAATTTACAGGCTGGTGGCTTGGTGCTACTTGTAAAAATAAACGATTTCAGACATAGTTATATATTATGTATAATGTGGACAACATTTTTTTCCGTGCGTGAATTTGAACAAGGCAACGTGTGTGTGTGGGTTTTTTTTGTGTATTGCGTCAGTGGTCTTTGTGATCTTTACCTGTAAAGAGTCGGCGGATTTGGGACGTCGGCCATAGTACATTTGATAGAGATTTCTCATTTTTCTCTTCAAAGTGAATAGTATGCATTAATTACAATATACTGCAAATATACAATACAACACTACCCGAAGCACTTGCATACAAACAAAAGAATTTCTACCAAAAAAAAGAGGAAAATACACAAACAGCTGAGTACAACCTAGAGTTGTAATCCCATAGAAATTAAAAATCTATGCCGTCAGCCGCGGGCTTTTCAAGCAGAAGAAACTACAAGTACCTCTATAGTATAACTGACACATGAAGAGGCAAGTACAAGCAAATTACAAATGTTAAATATAACATTTATCATTTTTCATTTGCAATTCATAAGCAGAGTCCAATATTTTCATAAGGGTAAAAAATAAATTCCACGGGAATCTTCTTTGAGTTCAATCGCCAACGCCTTCAAATCCGGTCCCTTCATCGCCATCTACATATTCTTTATATATCCAAAAGCCTAGCGGGAATTTTGGATTGTTTCTAGAAATAATTGGATTGTGTTATGATTAAATGAATTAGTAAATCAGTAGAGGCGCGTGTCTGGTTAAAAAATTATTCAATATGAAAAGTAATAAATAACAATTTTAATACTCAAAAAATTGTTATAAACAAAAATAATATTATTCGACAAATATTTCCAAAAAACAAAAAGAAGATGTTAATTCCAAACCGCTTAAATACCAAATATGAGAGACGTAATCAAAAAGTTAATAAAACCACAATTATACTCTACAGCAGCAACAAACAAGCATTGGAAGCGAAAGCTGTCAAGCACAAGCCAAACTTGGGGAAGGTAAAGCGGTGTATTTACCTTGCGTTCCTTGTCTCCATTGTCACTCCTGGTTGATCTGTACGTGTCTGCGTTGTATCGAATTGTCTAAAGGGGAAAATGCAAAAAGAAACGTGCTCACTACCTGCTTTCTGTGAGGTGAATATTTACCGGAATAATGCAGCACTTTGAGAAGCTTGATAATAATCTGATCGGATGTATATTACTTATAACATATGAAGTGATAATTTCTAATTTTTCAATGTGATGATTTCTAGAGATACTTTTAATCTGGTTTTGATTCATATAGAACATTATGAAACCAAATCATACAGTGCCTTAAGCAATAACTACTTTCATTTGTGATTTGGTGTGCCTGCTGATGCTGCAAAAAGGATGCCTTTAAAACTGAAAAGTTGCGACAAAAATTTTTTTAAAAAATTGAGGTAAAACATCAAATATAAATGATTTAGTACGTACACTGCTTTTAAATTGATCAATATGATTTGCATAGCAGTTTGTATGAATTAATAAAAAGCTGTCAGAGACTGAATTATTGCACAAAATAATTCAAGCACTTTCAATATTGTGTTAAAGTTAAAAAAATATATATACCCAAAATCAATTCAAGACAATATGCTTGTTTTGGCAATTTAGTTCTCTACAATTTCGGCTTCATAATATGCGGATTATGAAATCAACCATTCATACACTGCATGTAGTAGGGCATTGTTAGATTCAAATTTTGTGATTTAAAAAAGAAAGAAGACAATTTTACTTGTAGCAATTCTAAAGCCGTTTAATTGCGTATATGCTTCCTGATTCGTCGACAGACTCGGGCAATGTTTCAAGGTTATCGCCAGACTGTGGTCGGGAATTGATTTATCCATGAAGCGTTAGTTTAAATGTACAACATGCATTTACTGAAACTGATAATATTTTGAAAAAATTTATTGGCTATTTTATGTCTTCCCACAAAAAATATATCTAAAAAAATTATCATAGGAGACAATATTGTTAGCTTAAATTGAACAAATGGGGTTTAATGGCATCTACCAAGTAGTTCATGCTTCCTGCAGTCTGATTAAAACTATCTCTCATTCTCCTTATAATTGTCGAGTGTAAGGAGAAGGGAGGTGGTTTTAATCAGACTGTGCGTCCTGCATATTGTTTTACATTTTGGAAGGGGCTTAGTTTCTTGCTAATTGCTGATTGCGCAAATTTTGTTTATCTACTTTATTGTAATTTGTGAAATGTTTCACTTCTTACTCCTTTTCCCTGAACAATTTATATAATAATGTGGATTTCTATAAGAATTTTACATGACCCTTATCCACATTAATTTTTTAATGTTTTATATATTTCTTGTCAATTCTTAATTGGAATCTCAATAATTTCAAGAAAAAAAACAAACCCCGCGCAATAACAGACAGAATTCACGTGAAATAAATTCTTTGTCATTGAACATATAGTTTCTTGTCTCTGAAACTTCAAAAAGCCAACGAAGGAATAGTTTTCATAGAAAGGGTGTTATTTATAATTCATAAACTAATCTCTTTTCAGTCTCCTATCAATTGTAATACAGACGGACGTATGTCAGTGTATTCAATGAATGATTTCAAAGCGGATAAAGCACAAAAAGCAGTCGACAAAAAAAGTAAACAATTTTGATATACCTGGGATTCTGAAGGTTTTTTCTGTAAAGAATGTTTGACATATACACACTGGACAATGAGCATGATTAACATTGCTTATAGAATTCTTAATCTAAAGAGCTGGAAACACGTCAAACTTGATTGTGCATTTTAATTGGAAGTGTAAGCTAGCGTAGTAATGCACTTAGAATTTATCAAGGAAACAATGTGGTGGACAGAACTAATGAATATAGTTTGAAAACATATTTTGAAAATGCCCATCAATCTTTAAGTGTGCTTTACACAATAAGTCCAAAATACATAAAGTAAATGATGTGATCTTAAGATGATTATACTACAGATGGGGTTTTCAAACAGTAAACGAAAAAAATAAATAAATAAACTGAAAGTCTATAAATAGAATGAAATTCTAAATGAATAATATCTCAAAGTAATAATAATGAATACCTATATTTCGATTCAAGGGTCTTAAAACATATATATGAACTATCAATGGAGATTATTCATTAAAAGTGATTGACAGGTGTTAAATTAAAGATACATACAATAGGTGGTAGAGATTCCTTCTTGTCATCTTCTCCATTAGCGGCCTTCTCCTCCCTTTCTTTGGCCAGTTCAGCCTCCTTCATTTTCTACAAATCAGACATATAGCGATGGTGTATAAGTAATGGATATTTGCCAAAAACAGTTTTGTATGTAAAAATATATCAGACAGTTTCGAAACCCGTTAGGGCCGAGAACTGTCTGATATTTTTTTCATATAGAACTGTATGAGGCATATATCGTACATGTACTTAAAACACTGCCATTGAATTTTATTGTTGATTTACCTGAGACAGTCCGATTTTGAAGGATATCAGTATTGTAACCGTCTGATATCTGTATTAAGAAGCTCACTAATATCGGACTGTCACAGGTAAAATTTTAGACTGCTTGAACAAAGGAATGACATCACAGCGGTGTACTACATGCAGAAGAGAGATTTCAATATGTCTTCCACACAGTTGTACATAACTATTCATTATAGATAAAGTATATAACTATTGCAAAACCAAGAAAACCCAAAACAGTTATTTTACAAATAGTAAAAGATATTAAAATTGATGTTAAACGAGTTTCCTGTACAGTAAAGATTAAGCTATACCCTGAGTTGTCTGTAACGTTGGTGTCTAGGGATGACCATATCGTAATCTTTAGAATTCTCATTCCACAGCATCTGCAGGTATTTTTTCTGTTGGTATTCTTCCTCCTATTAAAAGATGCAAACAGCAAGTGCATTATCTAACAATGAAATTCAATGTATGAAAAAAGGGCATCAGAATCAAATTGTTTTGTATTCAAACGTGGAAAAAAAAACTAAACACAGAATATTCTGAACATGTTTATCAAAAGTTCACATGGTTTCCCAGTTGAAAAGGAAGAGTCTGTTAATTTGACTCGTTCACTTCTTGTCTGACACTGAAAATATGGTGTTATTTTATGTCATAAAGTGCTCATTCGAGACATACAGTGTGTTGTTGAGATTTCCTACATTCCCCAACCAATTTACCAATTCCTCGGCCCGGATCACTGGCCTGGTGTGTTCTAAACGCTTAGCCAGTCCTATGTTTTCCATCTGAATATCCCGAAGCTGTTTTTCCCGCTGTGGAAGGTTGAGACTGAAGAGAAAGAGAGAAAAAAAAAAGCAAATGAAATCTCACTCTCTCTCTCTCATATACAAAATGCGATTACTGAAAGGTTTCTTTAAAGCAGCAATTATCTTTGTTTTGTAGAAGATTTTTTTTTTGGTATGTCGAGGTATTTTTTGTTGGTGTTATTATCTATATAGCTCTGCTCATATTTATTTGAAATGCAATTACGCATTTTTATCTTTAGGCAATAATTTTTTAATAGTTTTGCGAGCAACATTTTCGCCGATGTCTCTGACAATGCAGTCTCAAAAATAAAATGTCAATTAACAACTTCAGGGGGTCACCAGTCGGTCAATATCAAATAAACTTAATATAGAAGTATATTGATTAAATATGAAAGCTGTCAAAAGATACAATGGACATTTCGATGTCCAATTGTATGTCTAGTGTTCTAATTAATTGCCTACACGTTCCGACAGGTCATTTGATTGATTTCTTATTTCTCCCCTCGCCTGAAAACTGGACAACAAACACTTCCGAAGAAACAGGATCGTGTAGAAGGTACGCGACCATGCAAAGATATTGTTTGAAAATCAAAGCTAATAATCAATACATGAACGTGTGTATGTTGCGATAAATATTTTGAAATTAAATTTACCAAACCAGTGGAGTGTGTCAATTAAGTAACTATATAATGATATTGTCGTTCCAGTACAGGTATATTCCATAGTCTTTTAGAATGATTAAAGAGACTGTTGCGTTCATCAATAATGTTTCCCAAAGCAGAAGGAAAGGGAACCATTATTGAATACCTATTGATTTTGGGCACAAATTAAGACCATATATATTTTTCTCGATACAATCCATCAAATCTCAGTTTGGAGTATTAAATTTTTAATTATTTCCTGCTAATGATATTGCATAGTTTTTCAAAGTATTGATCTTCGTTGAGTTAGGTTTTTGGGTCATTAGCAGGACCACTCATCATCTCTATTATACAACATACAAACAATAACTCTGATGAGACGTACATAAATCTCCGTAAAATGTGATGATGAAACGAAATGCTTGGTGATCAAGTATAATAGAAATTTGCAATATATTGTTATTTATTGATGAATTGAAAAAAAAAATTGCGAAAGCTTTCAAAAGAATCATGAAATGAAATATGGGATTATTACTGCATTTGAAATCCTGCTTCACTATGGAGATATGAAACAAACGTGTAAAAGACAAAATCGATTGAAAGAGAATTTTACAAATACTATGGTATAGTTTTATCACAAAGTAAAAAGATACAATGGAACCATCACAACCTTTTCGTATGATATTCATTCCAGGAATCCACTAGGGCTGGCTCCTTCATGATTTTTGACATTTTCTGTAGAAGCAGACGATTTTCATGGTCCACCTCTGCCTGTCTTTCTTCTTCTAACTGTAGAACATTAACAGAAATTGTTATAAAAAAAAGTTATAAAGAACTGGTGATTACTGATGAGAAATTGATATATTTCTGCGCCCCCCCCCCCACCCCCTCTCAACAACACAACTAATTTTTCTACAGATGACCGAGTATGTATGCGTGCGAGCAAAACTGTTGATTACATGTTTTTCTCCAGCATGATGCGGATGTTAAAAACTCTTAAAATGATTGCAGAGTGCATGCAACTTTACATGCAACTAAAGAATTTTCATCTTAATTTTGTTTACCTACATTATATTGGCATTCATCTATGAATTCGTTATGCTGACATTCAATATAAGTACACTCAATAATATTGACATTTATATAAGTAATTATTTGTTGAATTATAATTTAATCTTGTTAACTTGCTGACAAAACAATACATTTGCTCTGATACAACTTACCTATACTGACATCCAACTTAACTATACTGACATAAAACTTTCATATGCTTACTTATAATAAATTTTTTGCAAGTGATTTTGACATACAGCTATTTTTCTGGTAGCTTGCAGAAATACAACTTAAACTTGTTTGACATACATCTTAATGATGTTGATCATATACAATAGTGCACGTATACCAAAAGTTCTATGTACATTTGTATATATTGACCTGCTTCTTATTCATGGCTAATTAATCAACATAATTCTGAGTCAAGAAATTATGTGATTTTTATTAGAACTTTCATTTACTACAATGTTAGCATGGTTGCGTGTTGGTTGATTTTTTTTTTTTTTGGTGTCAGTATTATAAGTTTCACTTGGAATTGAATGTAACCTTTGGGCAGTAATATATTATTCATGAGAAATTTATTTTTTTCTCGCTAAATTATGAAATAGCTTTTATTGATTTTCTTTAAAAAGTACATTACTTTCCACACAAAATATAACATCTTTTGAATGTAGAGAAACAATATTTCAGAGCTTTTGTGGGGGTATCTGAATAACTCACCTGAATTTTTTTCAGCTGAAGAATTAGGTGAGGGTACTTTTTAGGTCCCTTATTTTTGACCGTTGGCCTGGAGGCATTGACCTATAATTGAAAATTAAATCGCTATTAATGAAAGAACTATTCTTAAATGACTATGTACAGCTAATTCTTAATCCCACCCGCTCTCTTTAAAGTAAACTCAGTATTATGATAACAGTAGAAAAAAAAATGTACAATATTTTTCACATGCCGCCAGTACTATGAGTTCTTCCCTCTTGTCAATTTAATACTTTAAATACATTTGTACTAATAAATCAGATGCATATTAAACAATATTAACATATACATATGTGGAGAAAAAATGAATTATCCTTTTAGAGGTGAATAAATATGTGTATATATTACGTAAAATTGTACTTCATACATGTATAAAGGCTTCATGGGTCGAGTTCTTATAGAATTGTGACATACTGAAAACAACACACACATCCTTTCACATAACAAGTTATAGATTAAACAGGTGGTGATCAATTCTTTTTACAAATTTTAACTTTAAATTTAAAACTACAGCATTCTTAGTAATGTGTATGGCATTAAAATTTGATGTGCCATCAACTCTTTGCAGAGGAATTCCAAATTAATGATATTTTATAATAGATATTACGTGTAAAAACCTGCGCCTGTTTTCAAAAAAAAAAATTTAAATTGACAATAAGCGGCCCCCTTCCGAGAGTGTCATGAGAAAAGGTATAAACTAGAATTGTTAATGTGTAGGTGTCAATAAAAAGAAAATTGGATGAAATGAAAAGGATTTCCAGTAGTTTAAATGACTTTCTGCTTCGCTAGACACAACATAAGATGAACATCTCAAGGCCCTGACTAAATGTACAAACTGTTTTTCTTACTGATCTACGGTTACTTGTACGTCGTCTTGGGCCCTTGTATTCATTCCTTTGTGATCCAGCTATTTATTCTGGAGTTAAGATTCAGTCTTAACGAGTTTAAAACCCTAAAATTTTTGTTCAATTACAAATCTCATTTTGCGGGAGCTTTTATTTTTCATAAACACATTCAACTTTCTGCAAATTTTGTGTGATTATGAACTCAAGGTGTCTGATTTCTAGTCAAATAATAACAAAAGAAAAAAGACAACTCAATTACCCTTTTCTGCACATGTGATCTTTTTTTTCACAAAGTATAAATGGTTTTTTTCCTTAAAAAGCCACTGTACGTTTAAATCACATTGATTTGGAAATAAAGAGCCTCAACTAATTGTCAAACATCGTGTACTTTAAGCGGAGATCACATATTCTAATAAGAATTTACACTACTCAGAACCTCAATAGAACGAACTTTTAGGCTTTAATAAAATTTTCTCAGTCTTCAACAAGTTGCAGATATCTCCTACATAGCAAGAGATTGATAGGGGTGAATAAATGACACTTGAAAGAAAGCTACATTCTCTTACCACTACCCCTTCCCACCCCTTACCTTCTGCCTGTGGAGACGATAGGCACGGTCCTGCTCATATTTATACAGGATTTTGTTGGCCACTGGAAAACCCGGCCCTGGCATGGTTTTGTTTGTTATAATGAGTCCGTGTTCTTCAAAGATTTTCTATGAATAATTCATGATTTAATCCTGCAATAGCAGAGAAAAAAAAATTAAATATTCATAGATAGTGGATGGAGGCCAGTTTAAAAATACATGTTTAGCTCAATGTTTTAATTACCTTATAACAATGGAAGACTACATGTAATCCTTTTCAGTGTGGATACACCTGGTATATCAGGAATTTAACAAGCCTATGTTTGTATACATATATTTAGTTGATTTTAAATTGGTTTAACTTTAGTATTGTCATTGAATACCTACATCAACCAGTATATATTCTAATATAAACTTTCATCCGTGCGTATAAAATATTTTGAATGTATGTTGATATAAAGATCTCTCTCTCTCTCTCTCTCTCTCTCTCTCTCTCTCTCTCTCTCTCAACAAACATTAAGGTTTGACTTCTGGATGTAGACTTATGTAGACTTATGTGTAATTATACAACAACCAAGACACATGCTGAACTCTAGCACCTTCTGAACACTACAATAATCAGATTCTCGGGCAATATGCTAGCACCTATTGGAACTAAATCTTCAACATATCTAAATATTCAAAATCCAAAAAATGTCATCGGAATATGAAATGATAATTGTATCAGAATATCTAATGGTTTCTTGATTATTTCCCAGTCGGTCGTGGCTAACGGTCCAGATTAGTTTCTTGTTGTTTAGAATTAAATGTGCTTATATAATTGTATACAAATAATAAGAAACATTTTATCTATATTTATAAACGTATCTTATCTACGAATCGCGCTTTAAACCGACAGAAAAATTTCAAGTCTAAAATGGTTCCCCATAGCTATAGATAGCGTTGTATACAGTCATAGGTAAAAAAAATCTCAGACTCTGAAACTCATCAAATTTACAAATTATGTACCTCTAATTTCTGCGTAAGACATATAACAAAAACATTACCTATAGATAGAAAGAGAAACTTGCTAAGTTACCTGTTCGAGCTATATACAATCACATCCACCACTTCAAAACACAGCAAACGGATGTCATTTCAAACTTAAATGTCTCGATTGATCGCAAGCATGAAAACACCGAACGGTTCCAAAAAGAGATTAAATTTAATCTGTCACATATATATTTCTACCTGTGCTAACGGTAAACGGCCCAGCGCCATAGAGACGGGTCATTACACAGTTTGAAGTCAGACGAGCCACAAATTGATCTCCGGCCATTTAACTGTCTCTCTCACCTGGTGATAATTTCCTACCTTGCATCTTTTCCAGCCTCTTCATTTTTTTTTTATGATTCAGACTACCAGGTGGATCAAGACTGTTTCCCCTTATTAACTCGCTTGTTTGGTTTGCACTACGAATGGATCATGTGTACACCATCGACCCGTCATAAAACAAATATGCTGAATTCGAAGACGAAAATGTGCAGTAATTGAATTAAAAGCCTCCGTGGACTCATCGACTTCGTAATCCAAGGATTAAGCGTACCTGAACTCAAGACACCTCTCTCTCTCTCTCTCTCTCTGGAAAGTATGATGTATGCTACCTGTCATTATTGATAATAAACTAAAAATGTGTATCATAGATTATCACAATATACAAGTGTATCATATTAGCCAAAATGGTATCAATACAAAACCGGTATATATCTATAAACCAAATAGTTAGTTCAGTGTACAGCAATATTTTATTGATCAATTAAAGTAAATCGCAATGAACTAATTCTTTTATCAATGTAAAATATTGATTTTATTGGGATATATATAGGACACTTAAAGTCTCTTTACTGCATTTCAGTGAGTATAAAGAAAAGAAAGAAAGTCGAGCATTCGACATAATACGTCGAGCAAACAAAGAACATGTATTTTAGCGCTTGGATAATACATTGAAAAAATATTTTACTTTGTCTTTTATTAATCATTACTTTTTTTGACATGTTCTCTGTGGTGTGGATGGGGACAATAATAAAATTAGCTGTCTTCAACCCAAGAAATCTAAAAACTTATTTTTATTGTTGAAATCAAAATATGTCAGAAGGACAATATGTTTATCATCAATATAACATCAAAGGAGTAGCCGCCAGAGCACCCAGAGACGAGGAGACGGGGAAGATTCGGGGGAGGGGAGGGGGGGGGTGGCACAAGTCCCCCCAAAAAAACATACATACTTTAAGTATCAATATTGAATGATGGAAAAAATTAATTTTTAAAGATAAGTAATAATTATTGTTTCTCCGCAATTATAATTTTTTGTAATATGAACATTTTGTTATCGGAAACCTTTGGAACTGACCTATGAGTAAAGGTCCTTAAATTACTTTATTACAATTTCAAGTTTTCGGCTCAGCGAGACCATCCTACTCGTGCTTCTCATTCATCATGTATTGACCAATTATGACGTCAAAGAAAAGTTCTATACACGATGGAGATCTATTATAATACTCACCTGTATATTAGTGAATACCGGTCTGGGAAAAGTGGTAAAAACTCAAGGTACATATATGCATATAAGTTTATTTTTTAATAAAAAAAAAACTCTAGGAATAAATTTAAGGGTTCTTAAAGTGATATAATTAAGGAACACGTTCAAGGCTCATACATGAATAGACAGTGATACACTGCATGCACTTGCATTAATATACATACATGGTCAGGTGGATAATATGATTCGGGGACACTATCTCGACTTGAATCTATAATATTAACTCGAGTTGATTCATACTTTATTTTCTCTAGATCGAAGTTTTACGTTTACAACCCTGAAAGAATAATTTTCTAAAACTACTTACGTACGCTACCGTAATGGACTCTACCGCGAGAAAGAGGAACAAGGAAGTAAGAAAAACTAGCCTAACACAAAACTATATACTGGTTTACGCAGCCTTTGGTCTTTGGGTCATTTTGTAGTTCTAAGTTCATTTGCATCCATCAATGGTGCCACTCCTGTTGTTGTTGTTGTTGTTGTTGTTGTTTTTTTTAAATATTCAAGTAAGTAGATGAAAATTTCGTCCATATTATATGCGTATCGCATCGCTACATGTGTATGCATGCACTAAGTCATATCTTCGCTGACCAAGGGTTTCTGATCCGCACCGCTCTTGTTGAGGAGATGTGCGGATCAGAGACCCTTGGCTAGCGAAAATGGCATTAAGTTCAGAGTCTAACTATTCTCTGATTTATTTTTCCTATTGACCGTTTTTTTTTCTTCAATTTTTTTTCAATAAATTTGAAGTTTTTGCATTTTAGTTTGATTTTTTTTTCTTATTGCAAGTCTGATAATATTGCCATTCATTCCTTGGTTGTTGTTGGATGCCTTATGTTTTCTGTGATATTTTCGCAGGATTAAATGATGTTCAGATGGAATTTATTATGTCTGTGAAGGTTTTGTGCCCATGCAGACTTCTCATATTCTTTTATATCATTAACATATTAACTTTCCATACTAATGGAAAAAAGAAAAAAATGTATTTTCCATCGTTCTATAATCGCTATCGGCATGAATTGTTCAAAACCCAGTGAGTGATCGAAAAACGAAAGGAACGAAAATACTATACAGTACTGTAGCCTAATGTGGTCGTAAAACGTAGGCTTTTGCGTGGTTTTAGAATCCCATATATGGTGTAAAGATTTTATTCATTTTTGCAGATATTGTAAAATCCATCCAAGAGTTGTCTTTCTTTGGGTACTTGCAAAAGAGATATTCCGGAACAGAGTATCCGTTTACTTCAAGTTTTAACCACTAACGTCTGCTCGTTACGTCATAAAATGGCGGGTGCATCTGAAAAGTTTTCCGAGAAATTTATCATTGTTTACACAACCTGGAATATGCATGAATAGTGTGGATAGGTAATATATATCTTATTTATTTAGCCATGGCTAGCATGCATCAAAATTTATAATCGCTGATAAACTATTAAGCCGCTTTTTTACCGGTGTCGTTTGACCAGTTCCGGATAGGACCCATGTTCAGCTCGGTGGTACTGTTTATATATCCGGTTTTTATTTTGAAAACAAACGTATTTATCAAAACCAAATACTGTTGATATTGATATGATATCGTTGTTAATTAATATTAAAAATCATTATACCAGTTCTAGCAAAAAACCGATGGGTTCCGAATAGCGGTTTCCACACAAATCGACTGTAAAAAGGATCAGCGATGGTACACCACAGGGATTCATTAAACCTGTTATATATGTTTAATGTTTATTCACCAATCAAGGGCCTTCAGGGGCATTTACTTTAAAAAAAATCATGATTATAACAAATATTGAATGAAATAATATCCTAGACAGGGCTTAATTGATCCTTTGTGGTACAAGGTTATGTACCCTTTATCATAATAAACCACACTTAACAGTACACTCAGATATTTAAATTGACATATATAAGAATGTTTCAATCAGCATAGTTACAAATTCAGCATCCTATCATTTATAACACAATACGATGCAGTTATTTTGGGAATTTTTCGATTAGATTTTGGGAAAAAACAGTCAATTTTCAATTGGGAATGGGTCCTTTTACAGGACCTGCATGCAGGGGATATTATGACCTGTTAGAATTGTCACATTACACACAATCATATGCAAAATGATTCATCAATACAATGAAATATATATATATATATATATATATATATATATATATATATATATATATATATATATATATAGGATCTCTCATGATTTGCGATGGTATATGATTTTTATCCAACGAGTTGTGTGTTTTCTATCCCCGAGCCTTGGCGAGGTGATAGAAAACACACAACGAGTTGGATAAAAATCATATACCATCGCAAATCATGAGAGATTCTTTTTATCACATGTTTTACAACGTTTTTTGTAAATCTCAATTTTTTCTGTACAAATTATAATTGTGAGCCGCACAACACATTAACTACGAGACGTCAACAACTTTACGCATGGAAAAAAGTTCCTTGAAGTTTAACAAACAAACATTTCATTTTCGAACAATTTCTTTATGAATTCATGAAAAATAAATAAAACAACATTAAATGCTTCACTTTTACAACTCAACACTATTCAACTGTATTATTTTTTAGTTTTTCATTATACGTCAATCAACCGGCTAAACCTACGTAATGTTTAATTATGACGTCATGTGGCGTAAGAACACACAGTGAAATATCAAAAATTTATCCCATGAGTGATATCCACCGCATAATGAGATAAACATGTGATAAATATATATATATATATATATATATATATATATATATATATATATATATATATATATATAACAGTTGGTAACATATATCTTGAGTTCCAGTTTGTTTTAGCCTATATAGAGCATGATCTGGACAGAAATGACACATTACCTGTCCCATAAAGTTTCAAACAGCCTGCTGGCACATCCATTGTGGTGATAAAAATTATAGACTTGGTCAGACATGAAGCATTTCATAGGTAGTTTATATTAATTAACCATCACTAATTTTAATTCTTAATCAACTTTGGAACTTAAAATTAACGAAAATATTTCTTAATCTACTTGTGATCTTTTGATTATTTCATATCCTGCAAGCTTCTGGGTGTGTAATAGACAATATTAAATACACAAGTGAGCATTTTTATTTCATATATTGTACCGGTACATATGGATAAGTTGCTGCAACTTCCATGGTTATACTCATGCATAGTTGCATAATTAAAGGATGACTTATTTAAGACTGAATTGAACAAAATTACAAATATGAAAATATTGTGAATTAATTAAAAGCATTAATAAATGGTCATGCATACAATAAGTTTTAATGTATTTCTTTATCTTATATGTACCTTTAATTATTATTTGCTATTTAATTTATGAATATGATCACTATTAAGAACTGGTCAAACAATGTGTTGTATGTAAACCACATATATGTACATGTATCATGGTTTTATTTTAATTTAAAAAGTATGACCTTACAAGTATTTTATGATTCTGTCTCTTACATATATATATGTACATTTTATGTTGTTTTGTTGTTGCTTCCAGGGCTCATGCTGCCCATCGCATTTGTCGCTTTTTGCGATTTTTCAGAATTAAATGCGACAGTTTTTTGTAAAATGCGACACCCAGATTTCACTGAAAATCACCTAGCCTTTTGTTTTGATTGCATGATCTCTTCCAAGCAACAGTCTATAGCTGGACTTTATGCTTAATTGACTGACTTAAGACAATGACACAGGTAAACAATGGAAGCCACCTTTAAGCGGGGTATACACAACTGTCTTTAAAAAATGATAGGTGATTTTCACACCTTATTACAGCTAAATACACATTTCTATAAATATTTATTATTTTATTATTATAATTTAATAATAAAATGGTAATTTTGGGTATGCATATAATATGTACATGTAGGATCTAAAAGTAGTATTCTAGTATGGTGATAAACACTATGATAGAAAAAATTGATTTATTACGCGAAAGGTTGCGACACAAAATTTTGAGCCAGTGTGAGCCCTGGCTTCCTTTGGGAAAGTTGCTGCGAACCTGAAGGTTTCGACCAATCAACAAACTGGTTAGAACTGGATTGTATAGATTTCAGCCCTGTCATGCAGTTTCTATAGAGTTTATAGATGAATTACAATGGTTTTTCTTAAAAATTAAGAAATGGAGGAGAAAATACTCAGTGGATGTAAATATATATCAATGAATCACTTTATTTATTCACCCTTAGTCTTTATTTAAAAGTTATGTTAGCTTTAACAATTAAAATACAAAGCAAGAGGATATTTTTAAGAATATCATTAACAAACATATTGTATAGGATAATATAACCGTTATGATCGTGAATCCATCAGAAGCCATCAAAGTATATGGTGTCGCAGACACTTGTTGATCCGTTCTCATTTATTTGTACTAGAACCAGACTCGATCAAATTACTGATATTGCATTCTTTTGCTGAAACAGGGAAAATTTCTGTCAGTATAAAATAACTAATAACTCTACATGTATAACTTCAGCAACTTAATTATATTGATAGTATCAGGCAAAATTTACAATATATTTTCTGTTGGTGATCCCCTCGTGTATTGACTCTCCAAACCTAAAAGAAATTGAATTCCTTTTCTTGTTTCCAATGACGTTTATTAAGAAAAATAATTATAATTGATTATAATTGATTTTCTTTAATGATACATTCTGTACTTTCAGTGTATTTTGAAATTTCTGAGCTTGCATGGTTTTCAGTTAAGTAATACTATATTAATTTATATTTTCTAAGATTTATTGATGTTGTTGCTAGTTTGTGATATTCAGGATTACCAAGAGCAGCCCTGTCATTCTAGGATATCATGTTTGAAATTCTTTTGTAGATCGACACAATGTGGGTTCAGAGTAATGACAAGATGAAAGTAACTACTGCACTAACTGTCAACAGCACATCAAGGTACAGTTTGTTATATGCCTTAAACTTTGAAAGTTACTTATTTAGTATACTGGTCAAAGGGGTTGCAACTTGAACTTATATATTCTTGCACTCTTAATATACATATAATAGAATAAAATAGTTCATCTATATAGAATAATGTGAATGAAAACAATGATTCCTTATTCCTTAATTAATTGTGATCTGATTCATTGTATATTCAGTAGTACATCTTGGTGAATATGTCAACGAAGATGCATAATTGAGTAACTTTAACTTTTATGTCAGGGACTGTTAAGGTCAGTGGGCCTTTGAAATATTTTTGCCAATCACTGCATGTGTTGCTTTAATTTCCTCCGATTGATCAATTATACTCTTAATCAACAAATTTCACTCCATGATTTGCCTTCTGTATAATTCTTTGATCAGTTACACCCAGAATCAACAAATTTCTAGACCAAAGATGTACTTTTGAGCAGCCAGAGATTTTGCTGGATAATTCAAAGAGAATTCTTGTCAACCAAGTTTTTATGGAAATAATGGTAAGGTTTCCTTTGAGTTTCTTTCATTATATATCTGTCCTTACTATCTCCTGCAACAGATTATGTCTTCACAAGTATGATCGATGGAATTACAGACTACAAATCGTGCTGATCTGTTTGAACTTCTATAAGGTGCAGCTAGTACCAATACAATTCCTTTAAAAACTAGTAATTTGTGTTTTCTAAATGACTGTAATCAATTATTGAATAAGATTTAAATCTCAAGTACTGTACAAGCACATATTTTGGTTGGGTTAAAATTTCATTGTTTTTAACCGATGTAAAATTTCGTTTGCATTTAATTTCGCGTATGATCATCATATCGTTATTTCTAAAATATGTCATGTGTCAACTCTGTATTATGAATACTTTGGCTAAAAATTCGTCATGGATTTAATTTTGTTTATTTATATACTGCCAAAGAAAATAACGAAATATAATCCTCAGTGAATATTTCTGCATTTACAGTAATACCTTATTTCTTGTTCAACTTTGAAATAGATCTATTAATTGTTTTTCCTTTGTGGTTTATTCTCAAAATCAATTAATTCAATATATATAGACCTGTACCAGGTATTTTGGTAATACAGTTTTCATTAGATAATGTCAGGTAACTGTATTGATGAGTGAAGTAATTTATTATGAACTAGTGTCTAGGATATACAAGACAGTGTGTATAAATACATGTACAGGGTGTCCCAGAATATCTGATACCATTTGAAATTCATATAAATTTATTAGTGTTTGGCCAACACTTGTAAATTGTGACTCAAATAAAAAGTAAAATAGTTCAATTTTTTTCCCACAAAAAAGTTTGGGAGAAAAACGTGCCTTTCATTGAATTGTGTTGTCACAAAATTGCATCATATTTCTTTGGTTGCATTGAATTTTATTCAAGATGAATTAGACAAGAGAACAGGCATCTTCCATTTTAAAACTGTATTTTCAAACACAGACTCCATATATGGTTGTACGAATTATGAAATAAGAATACCCTGGAGAAAAACAACTCAACAAGCAACATATTCTTTATAATGTGAAAATTTTTAAGATTTGAGAAAATGAGATCTGTACAGTGTACATGAGTAAAATTTCTCACAACAACCACTGTACGGATCTCATTTTCTCAAATCTTAAAAATTTTACTCATCCAATTGACGTTGTCATTGATTAAAAGGACGTCATTTTGACACGCTCTCTTTTTTTGTTGAGTTTTTTAAAACAATGCTCAATTTGTCAAAAACTTATGAATGTTCGTGAAATTTCTTGAGTGAAAATTTACATCATATACAGTTATGAAAATGCCTTTCATTTTTTGTGAAATAGATTTAATCAAAAGTTATTTAAAGAGTAAATGGTATCAGATATTCTGGGACACCCTCTACATCCAGATTTTTATTTTTATTTATTGTGCTAGTTTAAAAATAAAAATCTGTGAATGTTTGGAGGAAGGTTTTGCTTGCATTATCAGCATGCTTGGCGCCATATGTGCCATATTGTCAACACAAAAGAAAAAATGACCATGAAGGTGTAATTTCATGAGTTTTTGTAATAATTTTTATATGAAGGATATGTATGGCTTATAAACATGAAACTGTAATCACAATGTTTAATATATAAGACTGAAATTTCATGAATTTGTGTTAATAATGTATTTGTGAATGATACCGCTCACACGATGATGTCTACTTCAGTTTGATATGTACCAGTGTTGTATTTTTACCATTAAAATTTTAATTTTTGGGTGTAATGCTAAACCTCCGACTGTAATAACATGCATGCATACTCTGTTATTGCAAACCTTATGAGTTATTTAAGGATTATTTAAGGAGATATACAGGACACCTAGCTCCATTTTGTGATGTCCATTTAATCAACAATAAATCTCATAAATTTTTCTATCATGCAGTTTTAATGTCTAAAATTGATATTGTAGCATGTTATTGTTAGCATGTTAATTAACATGGTTTAAGTATAAATGCTGTACTGAACTGCTATTCATGAGTTCAAAAGTTAAACACATTGGGGACTTTACATTTTCATCTTTCTAAGAAATTTTGAAATGCATTAATTATTTGATAAACTATCGTACAATTTGAAAATTATAAAATGGGGATTGTATTTAAATTTTAATGTAAACATCTACATCGATCAACACTAATATCTTATGGTGTCCCATACCACCTTGGGGAGGAAGCTGAAAATTAAATAATGTTTTGTTGTTTTTTTTTTTCATATTTTAACATGTTATGAAATATGTTAAAATCTAAGTAAGGGGGTCAAATTTTCAGGAGTTTATTAATTTAGAATATGAACAGATTTATTTAAAGTACATGTTTTGTCTAATTTGTGGCATTTTAATTTCACAATCTTAATAATTCACCCTCTATTTAAGCAGAGATTTGCCCTAGTATACAAGAAAATCAAATGTTTATGATGCCAAAGTTTGTTGCTTGTTAGTATTTACAAATATGCAGTGAATTTGCATGTATATGGCTTTCCCTTAGAACAAAGCTTTTGAATTACCACTAATGAGTTTAGTTGCTTTGTCAGGATTACACAATACAAGCCTTAAATTTAGACATCCTTCTGTCAACTTTGATTTCTTCTGTTGACTGAACCAGGGTTTTCTCTAAGTCTCCTGCTAGTTTTACAATCAAGTACTAAAATGTAATTAGGTGGCTTACCTTTTTATACTGATTTTCATTTTTCTAGTTGCATAAATATTTAAGACCACATGGGGTTTGTTTATTCATTTAGGCAGAGATTTTAAAGCTTCTGAATTTACCAAATTATGCAGTGAAAATCAAAGACTGTATGTAAACTTGCTAATCATCCCCCTTCTTACATGGGTATCTTAAGCTCATTCACAACCAACAGAGGGGCATCAACAGAAATGTAGAAATGACTTTTAAATAAATTTGTCATTGCTGTCTTTTGCAGACACAATGCTTTGTGATCTGTGTGTTGATCATGTTTTCATTCTTCAATAGAATTCATCAGCCTTGAAAACTATTTAATGTCCTCTTAGCTCAGTTTTTTAACTGATTGTATTTTAGTGAAAGGTTATATTCATATGACCCAAACTTTCATACATATGGATTTGCTGCTTTTTAATTCCACAGCCAAATAGTGAATATGTAGTGACAACAAAGCCTTTTAATAATATCGCAATGTATAGATTGACGTCACCTATTAAGCGCGATTTCAGACCACAGGACTGTTAAGCAAACTTGAATTTCTTTTACTTGTTTCACTATTGCCGCTATTCAATTTGTGGACAATTCTAATAGGAAATTTAAACACTTCCACTTCGATCTTAGCAGGGCTTTCAGTAATGACAAGTAATAAGGACATCTTTATGCTTACCATTGTGTGAAACAACCCTGCTGGTACTTTGTAAACTGAAATTGTACCAGGTGTAGTTGGCATGGTGACTATTGCAAAATGCTTCTGCTGTTGGAATACATTTAAAGTCACAGTTGAATGGTACGGAATAAAAAGCAAGGTCTAGAGGTGGAATTAATTGGCTTATGGGAGGTATGTCTTCATTGATAAGTGAGAGTTGAAATATTATACAATCCTTCATTTATTTGAAAGAAATACTGTCAAGAGTATAGAAAAAAATTCCCTTGGATGTTTTATTTTAATAGAACCCTTGAAAAGTTGCATGGAATACATATGAATTAGCGAATGAAATTTTAATGATAGCTTTGAAAATTTATTGTTTGTATTTTAAATAAATGTTAAGTGTTGTCATTGACTGTGGCTCCATGACTTAATTCATTTTTTTCCTATTTTTTAACTTATGAGAATAAAATTATCTTTTACTACAAATTCATAATTTTTGCCAAATATGATGGAATGGATATCAATAAAGGACATTATTTAGTTGAAAGTAGATAAAATATTACTTAGTATAAATTAATGCACAGTGTCGACAAAAAAATAGAGAACCTTGGGTACTATGACAGTTATATTGTGAGACAAGAAGAATGTTTTGTTATGCTTAACATGGAAAGTTTCCCATGCAAACATGATAATTTGTTACTTGTAGATATAAAAACAAATTTCATTCATTTGAGGTGAAAATGGATGTTTGACCTGTTAATGGATTTTGTAAAGAACTTTAAACATTGTGCTTTGAGGCAGAGGATTAGATAGTGAAGGGTCTTCATTAGCAATTTGCTCTGATATTTTGAAAGGTTTGCAACGTTAACAAAGCCTAATAAGTTAACAAAATATTTATTGGAATGATTACATTCTCCAGTTATATTGAAATTCTAATATGTATGTGATTTGAGAGAAGGATATCAATTTAAATCCGTGGGGGACTGCAAATTAAATTGTATGCCAACTAGCTAAGTTGAGATGAGATTACCATTGAGTACTAGTATTTCCAAACTTCATTTCTATTTGAGACAGCTATTTTATTTAAAGATTTTAATTAAGTGTCTAGGCTTCTTGTCTTAAGGAAGGCAGACCAAATTCACTTTGCACATAATGTTGCATAAGTTATTTAATCTGGATTTTTGCCTAATCACCATTTAAATACATGTAGGTGTCTATCTGAGATGAAGCTCTGAGTCTTAAAACTAATTAATTCAATAACAACCTGCTATCATATATCAACATGTTAAAACTGAGAAGTCTTTCTTTTTGATTCTGCACAGTATTCTTTACAACAGAAATTTTAAAGGATATTTGACTGAATTGAACTTTGATATACATGCCCCCGAAAGATATTGCCATTTTTTAAACAAAATAAATAAGAATCAAAATAATCTTCACAACAAAAATTGCTTTCTTTTGCAATATTTGCAAAAATGTATTTTCTTCCAAAACAAAATTGAAAATTTTTAGTTCAAAGCATATGAACAGTATGATCTCAGAATTGTTTTAATGATGTTCTGCTTTTCTAATTATGAAACCAATACCCTTTCTTGCAGCAGCATGTTTTATAGCGAATCATAAAACTGAGACTGCCACATAACTCCAAATTGATACAAACTGTCAATTAAGTTCTTATTTTATGATGAAAAGAACAGGACATTTAATTATTTAACATTGGTATTTATCCTTAAGTAGAGACTCAAATGCTAGCTAACACTTTATAGTTCTTTATTACATTATCTGTCAACATTTTTGTTGTGACACTTCAGTGGTAACAGCTTTAAAATTACGCTACCTTTCAAATTTTAGACATAAGTACATAAATAGAATTGAATAAAGAAGTGAGACAACTTTGATTTTTAGATTTATTGCTTATATAAATGTCTATCTTTATATAACTGATCCTATTTTTAAATAGAAGTAGTAGAGCGTAAAAATAAAGGATCAGTAGATTTTAGGGTCATATCACTTTGAATTTTGTATTTAATGTATGCATGTATGCTAGCCCATCAGCATGTGATAAGTTCATTACTTTTCATGGTAACTCTTGCATATTTCAAAATGATGGTAGAATTTTTTGGCTGATTTTACTGATTTTTCTTTCCTTTCCTAAAATATACAAATAATTACTTTGGGTAATTAAGTTCAATATATCTTTGAGTGCCATCAATCAATGTATCATCAAAAGACTCATGGAGAAATTTTAGAATAACACTTAATTCGTTTCTGAACCCATTTTAATTCAATGATGAAGACCTCCATATGAATTGCCTTCTCTGTCTGTGACAGCTCTGTTTTCTATTGACCCTTAGCTGAGAATAGATTTTGAAAAGAAATTAAAACAAGAATATATACATTCATTGAAACGATGCCTGTCAAGCTCACAAGGTATTGATCTATCATATTTCTTCTGTTTTAATGTTCCTCTTTACCTACCAGATAATTTAGAGGGTGATTATAAAGATGGTATGGTGGGTTTTTTTTTTTTAATTATATGTGTCTGTTGATATATGAATTAGATATTCATGGAACTGAATTTTTAGGAAAAAAAAAAAAATATTTGATACATGTAATTGGAATGTGATGGTTTAATTGTACACTATGATGAACAATGACATTTTTCTATAACCAGTAAATTTTATTGAATTTCGATCTTGAGCATTGATTTATTCCTAATAAATTGTACATTAATTGAATCTATTTTCCCCGTGTCACAAAATTTGCTAAAAGGTGGTTAATTTTAATCTGTGTCATTTTTTTTATTTGAAAAATTTCAAACAGCATACAATACCAGACACAATTTCTGCACATTGTATATTTCATATTGTATTTTTTTGCAATGTGAAAGTGAAAAAAAAATGAAAATGGATTATTGCAAAAATAACCAGACATACAGTATGCTGGGATGCTGTAACTAAGAGTCATGTGAAGTTTCAATAAGATTTGATTGACTTAAATTTCTTATATAAATTAAGATAAAGATTCAACCATTGTAACAAAAGCTATTAACAAGCTATAAATTCATGAAATACAATATAACATTTTCATTGTTCCTTAATTTTAACAAACTCTGCTTGCATGAATAATCTGTAATGAACTCAATTCAAACTATATATTACTTTTAGCTCTACAAGTCTAAATAAAACTGAAATAGACATGTACAATAAACTGTAAACTTGGATTTGTAGTCAGCTGTAGCCATTAAATATTAACAAATTCGTAATGATAAGTATAGAAAATTCGCTATATGTATGTTTTAGTCCATCAGACTACATTATTTGCTTATTGAGGCTTAGAATGAAAATACAACCTTTAAAACTTAATAATAACGGGATTGTAAACTGAAGAATTTATGTGTAAATAAATTCATTCAAACTATTAAGTCAAATGGCAATGCTAACTTTTCATACTACAAAGAAATTTGTTATAAAAGTCTTAAATTTCATCATTTTTCACCTCTACAGGACTCAAAATCTGTAAATTTGTTAATATCTGAATTTGTTATAATTAACCCCAAAGTTTTGCGAAGATTTGTTAAAAAACAAACTGGGACTTCAAAAAACTTCGCTATATCCAAGATTTCGCTATATCTGTATTCGTACTAAACTACTTTTACTGTATTTCTTTTTATACATATCAGGGTTTTTTTTTTCCAAAATGTATTAAAACTTTAACCTGCTCCAAAAACCTTAACCTCCTCCATCATCTGAAACTCTGGCCTAGATTCAGCATCCAAGTCTTTCAAGTCCATAAGTAGGTCCAGATGCATCTTCGACCAGTATTTAAACAAAAGTTCTGAAATATGATAATTTTAACATTCTAAATGTAAGTTTGGACAATTTATTTTTTTTGGTCAAAAATATTTTAAAACTTGACAAATTCTTGAAGCTCAGACTACCAGTTGATGTAGTAATTGGTCTGATTCTTGCAGACTGAGAGATCAATTGCCTTCTCATTATAGGGCAAATGGGTTTTTAAAGTATTGCAACTGAGGTGATATATATAGATCAACCTATGCCTTTAAAAATGATAAATTCTTATTTAAAGTTTGTCTTTCTTTTACATGTAATTCGACATACTGAAATGATTAACTCACTGTGCTTCTAATTTTACTGCTCCTGATTTTTTTGCCTGTTTTTATATGTTAGAAGACCTAACTTGGTTTCGATGCTCTATGTAAGGTTTATTGAACTTTGAGAGATATTTGCCTAAAGGTTTCCACTTTTCATCAACAAGTGAAGAAAAAAAGAAGATAATTAGAGAGATGAGGATCAGTCTTAGTTATTGAGAGCAGCAAGAAGTACATAGCAGGAATGATGACAGGCTGCAGGCGAAAAGATGCCAGAAAACCATAACTTCTGTTGCATAAATAAAGGTCTTTTCATGTGCATGTTAGGGTATGAACGTTTGTGAAAAATATTCAAAAAATCAGAAGAAAAGGACAGTAATATGCAATTAAAGCTGACATGAATTCATAAAAGTATTAATCAAGTTGCCTTATTATATTATTTTCAATCATTTCTTAATTAAACTAAATTGAATTTTATACATTTTACAACTATTGATAAACAGGTTCTACAAATTATTAAAATCCCTTGCACTTAATGTTAGCCAGAGTGGGGTCATAGATGTGGGAGGTCATTGATATGTACTGGTATGTACATAGGTACATACATATCCATATTTCGATCAAGGGATCCACATTGCAGGGGCTTCTAAATACATGCACTATACTTTTTAAGGTCTTCCGTCTCCAACGGATTGTAATGTTTTTTATTATTATTTATTTTTTCCCCTTTTTTTGTCCAGAAGATTTCTCAGAATTTTCAGGAATAATAGAGAATATTAATATTTCGAGATGTTTTTGTCATTTTTACAAAATTCACTTCCGATCGTCCGTTTCTTGTCCCGCGACAAAAAGCTAGTGACATAGAGATCTCAAAAACGATAAAGATTTGAACATCCAAACTTTGTGGGATGATAGACCTATAGTTGTAGATGTGTTTAAACTATTTTGTTTTGTTCGTCAAAACTTCCGGTCGTCACCGGAAGCACTTCAAAAATATTTTTTTTATGCATTTAATGTATTTCACATAGAATTGAAATATAAGTATAAATCCTTACATATGTCATCTATCTGATGTTAAATAAAGAAAAAAATCTACTTCCGGTGAGATATCTCAAATATCTCAGGTTCTTTTTTTTAAACAAATGTTGTAACAGCGAGATCTCAGAAACTGTAAATGACCAAGGCACGAAACTTACATAGATGATAGACATTTGATAGAAGATGTGTTTAATTTCTTTTATTTTGTCGACCGTTACTTCCGGTCCACACCGGAAGAGTTCAAACAAATCAGGTTTTTTAAAAGTTTAACTGTTTTTCTTTTTACAATTTTAGATAAATTGATAGGCAATAAAATCCTGTTTTCTAGTGTTTAAGAAAAACTATCTATACTTTTCATCGACCACTTCCGTTTGTGCGTTTCCTGTCCAGAGACAAAAAACCTTGACTCCTCGAGATCTTAAAAACGGTAATGACTTGAAAAATGAAACTTTGTGGGATTATAGCCCCTATGTATGTAGATGTGTTTACACTATTTTGTTTTGTTCGTCGTTTGTTCGGTCGTCACCGGAAGCACTTCAAATATTATTTTTTCTACACATTTAATTTATTTCACATAGAATTGAAATATAAATATAGATTTTTACATATGTTAACTATCTGATGGTAAATAAACAAAAAAATTCTACTTCTGGTGAGATATCTCAAATATCTCAGGTTGTCTTTTTTAAACCAATGTTGTAACAGCGATATCTCAGAAACTGTAAGTGATCAGGACACGAAACTTACATGGATGATAGACATTTGATAGAAGATATGTTTAATGTCTTTCATTTTGTCAACCTTCACTTCCGGTCCACACCGGAAGAGTTCAAACAAATTAAGTTGTTTAAAAGTTTAAGTGGTTTTCTTTGACAATTTTAGATAATTTGATAGGCAATAAAGTCTTCTTGTCTAAAGTTTAAGAAATACTACCTTTCATTTTCATTGAGGAAATCCATTTGTCTGTTTCCTGTCCCGAGTCAAAAAACCTTGACTCCTCGAGATCCCGAAAAGGGTGAAGCCTTGAACAACCAAACTTTGCAGAATGATAGCCCTATGTATGCCCATGTGTTTACACTATTTTGTTTGATTCGTCGTAACTTCGTCGTAACGGTCGTCACCGGAAGCACCTCAAAAAAATTTTTTTTTTAATTTTTTTTTATTAATTTCACATGGAATGAATATATCAGTATAAAATTTTATATATGTCATCTATACAATGTTAAATAACCAAACAAATTCTACTTCCGGTGAGATATTCCAAATATCTCTAGGTATCTTTCCTTTTTACAAATTTGATGCTAGCGAGATTTTAATCACTGTATGTGATTAAGACACGAAACTTTTACGAATGATAGACATTTGATTGAAGATGTGTTTAACTGGGTTTATTTTGTCAACTGTCACTTCCGCTTCACACCACAAGGGTTTAAACAAATCATGTTTGTAACAAGTTTATCTGACTTTTTGGGGTCTTTCATCTAGCCAGATAAAAAGTGATGTACACTAACCAAATGTACGGAAAATACCAGCTTACGATTTCATTAATCACTTCCGTTCGTCCGTTTCTGGTCCCGACACAAAAAAAGTGTTGTTTCAACGAGATCTCAGATTTGGCAGAAACGTGAACAACCAAACTTTGAGGAAAGATTGACTTTTGATTGTAGAAATGTTTAAAATGTTTTGTTTGGTTTGGCGTTACTTCCGGTCGTCACAGAAAGTACTTCAAAAATTAATTCTTTTTTTCATTCTCTTTGTTGTTTTACATGGAAGTAACGTCTGGATATTTCATCTACAGTAATTATCATATCCGCTTTTTTTCTATGTGAGAGAAGCAATGTCTTACAGTTAAATTGATACATGTTTATCAGAACGGAAGACCTTGTTGTTGCTTTTGCAACAAGAGTCTAGTTATGAATATATTTGAAAAAAAAAAAGAATAAAAAAACTAAGCTTGATAGAAAAATATTTTTTTAGCATGATTTGCCTAAATTGATGTCTTAATTAGATATTACAGAAAGGTTCACCTTGCTTTATGCTTTAATGTGCAGTTCCTACAGAGTGAATTTAGTTTGCACTATATTGTAGACCATGGCACTTTATCTAATACAGCGAATTGCTAAAAATTGGTGGTCATTTTTATCAGAGTTTTTTTTCAAGTACACATCCGACTTACTAAAGCCCATGCTGTCACGCAAGATCTTCAGTATAGTGTTGTACAGCACATTAGTAAAAGGGAAACAAAATTGAGGATTTTTTGAAATGATTGTATGCCTAAATTTTAGTCTGCTATTTGTTTGCATTTTATTGGAAAATAAGAAATCACTTATACGGCGGAAGTCTGAGTTGAAAAGGTAATAATGCCTCTATAAAAATTTCTTCTCCTGGGAGTGATCTGTAAAAGAAAAAAAAATATTATATGGATAATCAATTTGATCTTGTGACTAAGAGCTGTCTGTCAAAGTTATATTTAGATATTTAATATCAACTAGAGTGTCATGTGTATCAGATCTAATAATTCCACTATTTTGAGATTGTTTGGATTATAGATTTGTAGCTTTTTCATGGTCATGTAGAGCTTTTTCAACTGATCCATTAAACTCTAGTGAGTGCTCCCTGTTATTTGTTGTGAAGCTAGTTACTACACATACAAGTGAAAACATTCAAATGGCAACTATATGAGATCCTTCTTCAACAAGTCCTGATTAGTGTTGTTCTTATCCCCCAAGTCATATCCCCTATATTTTAAGTCCCAATTAATTCTTGAATTGTTGAATTTTACCAATAGAAGGGCATGTGCATTCTACCTAGTTTTTTAAATTTTTGTTGTACAGGTGTACTTGCATTGGGCTTGTTCTCAATGCTTTGGCCTAAAACAATTTTTTAGCAGCTTCATTGTATATGTTTACCTAATTTGAAATATGTGTATGACTTCTGGCACATTACAGTGCATGCTTAAGCTGTGGCAACAAACTTCACAGTGGTTAAATAGATCTAGAAGGAACACTGCTGTTGAAATACTGTACATAGTATTAGATTCGGACATTTAAAACTGATTGATAAAATGGTTAACCAGCGATTTAAAACTCAAAGTAAAGGTTTTGAAAGTTTGTTTAACATTGTAAGATATTGAATTTCGACATGATGTGCAAAGCTAGGTGGACAATTATCCCAACCTCTCATCTCTTGCTGGGTGGTTACTCTTTGCAGGGAATCTGTCAATACAACAAAATAGATGGTTCCCAAAATAAATCAGGATTACATTGTGATTATCTAAAGAATATGTTTTCAATAAATACACTCTGCTAGTGTTAAATGGGTTCTAAAGCAGCTACTGTATATCTGGGCCATGTTTGACTGGTTTAGGAAATAGATCTATAATGCCTGTCAGTTTTTTTTTGTAAATGCCTACAACTGCTAATTACTGTAATCATTTGAGTCCTGCAACATATATTTCACATTAATAAATCATAATGAAAAAATTTAGTGTTCTTTTCTTATGTATATTATAATTCCTTTATGTAGTATATAATTAGTTTATAAATTCATTCCTGGTCATTAAATATGTCACTCACAGCTACACTAACAGTGAAAACATGTACCGGTATGGTGATTAAATAGAGCATCTTTAAATATATCATCAAGTGTGGCGAGTAGTGTGTGACATACTTATTTCCCTCAGCTTAAATATTAAAATCTTAAACAGTTTCTTAGAAATAAAGCTATATGTGGAGAAAGCACAGTGGAGTCAAGGTCATAGAGAAGGTCAAAGTCAAAACACAAATAAAAACATATCTTATTTAAGATTTTGATGAAAAAATCTTCAACATTTTTCTAAGAAACAGCTAAATGCCTAGTAAGAAAAAGCAAAGTCAAGGTCATAAGGAATGTCAAGGTCAGAAATTATTATTACAGTTGAATCGCACTCATCCACATGTATCTTTGTAGTTTATAAAAACAATATTTCTAAAGGTGGGGTCACACGATGTAATTTTTCATCCGATTTTCAATCGACTTGCTCAGGTAAGTCGATTCGAGTCGATTGTGGAGGTGGTCACACGATATGATTTTACAATCGATTTTGGAATAATAAAACCTATTCAATATTTTTGATTTACGGGAAAAGTCATTGTGACGTCACGATTCTCATCAGAGAGTCGATTGGAAATCGGACGCACAACAGATTTTCAATCGACTTCAGACTTTGCTTTCGACTTAGGTGGTCACATAGTACGATTTTAGTCGAAAGCGAATCGGATGAGAAAATCGGATGAAAAATCGCATCGTGTGATCGCACCTAACAGTGTCCTTGTTTCTAGCTGGAAAGTAAGCTAAACACTGAGCTGAATACAGAGTGTGAGTAAAGAACCGAAGGACCGCAGACAATCAAGGACTGTATGGCCTGTTGGGTGTAATGATAGCAGACTTTATATGTCTGGGTGCCAGCTGTATATGTAATTGGAAATTTCACCACCTTTTCTCAAACCAATACAGTAACAGTACATGCTCTGTTCACTTTGTATCATATACCTCATCATTATTGATAAAATTTGCTAACAACCTCTGCCTATGAGTATTTATCATCGCACACCATTAAATTGAGGCAAATAAATAAAATGATTTATTGCTTGTAGAAATTGATTATAGATAATTACAATTGCAAACAAGAAATGATGCAAATAATACTTGGTTTATTGTTTAATGAAACACATAAATATATATCTGAATCTATTTTATGTTGAACGAGCTAGGTCTTCATGCGAGCAATAACACAAATAATTTATATACATTTTATCTTTTATAAAAAAAAACATGCAATACAGTGTATATATAAAATTCAGTTTCTGTATGCTCAAGTAGAAGTAACGTATATATCTGTAAGTGCAGGTTGGAAAAAATCTGTAGGTTAATTCATGAGTACAACAATGACAATCAAAAGAACATTAACAAGTACTAGATCTTCATGCAGGCATGTAATGATCCTAATGATCAAAAGTGCATTCACATGTATTAGGTTCTCTTGCAAGTACATGTACTAAAAAAAGGCTATCACTGTTTAAAACTACAGTAATCTGGAATGGATTTTGCTTAAATCATAATCCTAAGTCTGTTACATTCATATTGTAGATACTTTCAAGTTTTGCCAATGAACAATAGGGATCAGAGTGGTCTTGGCCCGTGCTGTGGAGGGACAAGTTAGTGAACCGTGAATGCCCGAGCCAGCAACAGGTGGGGAACAAGTCTGTGTTACTGTTCTTACTCTATTTGTTGATTGCAACCTAGGTGTATCGTGCTGTACTGGGGTTGAGACTGGGAAATCACTGCCAAACTCTTCTTAATCACAATTAATCTGACTTGTTCAGAAAGCTTTTATTTATATGATATTTAGCCTTTGTTCATTTTAAAGTGATCAAAGTAAGTTAATACTCTGAGGCTTTCTTTATGTAACAAATGAAGCAAGATAAGATGTACTCTAAGCATTGTGGCCACAGTAAATTGATAATTTGTGGTCTTCTGCTATGTTAACCTTCTTCATTGGCCTATCTTTGTTCAAGCTAAAGGTTTAAGAAAGTGCTTCATTTTATTTTGACAGATGGAGTGATGCATGCTAAAATTATATAATATTTACATTCCAAACTTGTGCATGCCTGGTATTTTAGTAGTGTATGAGAAAGGAAATTTTCATGCAGTTTCAGAAGATTAGAACATTTTGTTGACATTCAAAACTTAATTGATTACATGTATTTATAAAACATGTCAGAAATGTGATTTTCATATGCATGTGATGAAGACAAAATTTCTTCAAGAATGGATTCTTTGGAATCGGTCAGTTTAATAAAAGACTTAAAAGGTTTAGGACAGTGATATGATTTAGCAAAATAATCTTACCTGTGATCATTTTAAAAGAAGAATTATATTTATTTGTTGAGCACTGTCATAAATTGAGGGCAAAGTCATAATTCATTACCTGCTAGATTAAGTGCGCAGTCTGAGGTGATTTCAGGCCATTGATCACACTGCCACCAATCTCTCTTGGATTCTTTTATGTGAGCTTCTTTGCAAATCTCATCAAATATGTATTATCTGTTCCTGTAGGACGGGTCCTGATCATGTTTGACCGGTATAGGCAAAGGTAGATATTGTACAATTTAGTAGACTTTCTGTTGTTTGAAACGAAACCTGTCTGTTATTTTCATCAAAGATTTGGAGATTAATGATGCAACTAAATAGAATCCCATAATACTTTGTTTCATTTGGATAATGATTGAGAAACGCGTCTTGGATTTCTTCCATTGGCATTTCAGGATTTAGTTTTCTTTTGTGATGTTCAGCATGAAGTGAATTTGATTAAATTAGGAAAATGTTCGGGGAAAAATGTCATTCATTGTTGATGATTAATTATTTCAGTATATGGAGACTGCTGTGGAATAATCTGCATTATTAATGCATCAAAAATACTGTTACACATTGATTGCCAATCTGTTTAATGGTATGTGATATATCTCCCTGGAATTAGATAATTTGGGTTTCTTTTATTTATGGTGGATCATTGAAATAAAACCTGTGTCTTGAATTTTCCAAGTTGGAAAATGGAAGCTTGGCCACTTTTTCCTAGTTATACAAAGCAAACCATAGGATACTAATCAAAGCTTAATTTGTAAATTTGATAAATCAGAATATTGAGTATCGGTATATAGAGAAAATAGTCATCTGAAAAGTTAGTCTTAATTTTTACATACATGCTAACTATAGTTTGTAAAATGTTGAAGTTTTATAGCAATTTAATTTTTTTTTTACAAGAGATTCATTAATTTTAGAGGTTTTTAAAAACAAATTTATGTAAGATTTAAACTTTGAGAAAGCTAGGTACTGCTTACTGCATCGTTGCATGAATGTCATGGTATTATCTCCTTTACTCTCCAAAGCTTATCAGTACCAGTACATGTACTGGTAAGTATACATGTATCTTATAAAGAAATACAACATTATCTAAGCATGGAAAAAGTGGGCGATATAAAAAACAAATCAAAATTGTGGTGTCGACTAATTCATTAAATCAGCACAGATATTAATAACATATATACCACAATTGCCATAAATGATTTCCATACAGTTCACCCCATCATTCTATCCTTTCAACAATACATCATAATAGGTGTATAATACAAAATTGAGTATAATATATAATTATGCCAATTAACATACTTTTAACAGTTCTGGGGGTTTAATATTTTTTTTGAATTCCTTATACATGTATATATATATGTGTGTATCTGTGTGTGTGTGTGTGTGTGTGTGTGTGTGTGTGTGTGTATATATATATATATATATATATATATATATATATATATATATATATGTTTCCATTTATTTTGTTGTGTGGCATCAAATGTTTATGGATTTAAGTTCCTATGAATAGTAAATTTCATTTATTTTTAAGAGTTATTCAGACAATTTTCTTTCTAACAAAATGATTCTCTCTCACTCTCTCTCCCCCCCCCCCCCCCCCCCCCCCCTTTAAAATTGAGAATGAACATTGAAATTGATCATATATCTTGATAATGTCAAGGGTTTCTCTTTAACAAGTAGTTCAATAATGTGTATTAACCTGACATCAAGGTTATTTATGAAACTGAGTTTGATATACATGTATGTGTATGATAGACAATGTGCAGAAGCTTCAGATTGGAGGTTTGGTAACTTATACTCAAGATTTTCATACAAAATTTTATTTGATATGTACAGCATCAGGACACACCATTGATTTTAAAAGGTAACGTGAGTGGTATGATGGACCCTAAAGGAAATTTGTAGTTCTTTATTCAATTTGTAGAAACTTGAATCAGCAAAAGACTTTAAAGAAAACTTGCATGTACACAGTATATTTGTATTGGAAGAGATTGATTTTAAGCCATGTTTGAAGCATTGCTTGGATATGGGTACCAGTGTTTGTAGATATAGGCTTATATTGATTAATGCTGGTTCGTTAATTTCCTCTTCGAAAGCACTTTGCTTAAAGAAATGGAACCAATTTTCAAATCAGACACCAATTAGGCACTAAGCACTAGATCAAGCAGTTGGAGGTTTTGAAACAAGCTTTTGGTGTAAAAACCTTCAGGAGTTGTGAAATGAGACTCTTCTGGTAGCAGATACGGAAGGTAAATCAATTTTTATGTAGTCTTCAGGCCTAATTAAACAATCAAGACAAGGGTGAAAAAAATGCTAGGAAATGAGCAGTTTGTTGCATGAATGAGTATATTGAACAGATTGTCTCGTCTTCTTTTCTGATTACTTTGCGCTAGGAATATATATTAGATTTTAATCAATAGGATGGTAACTTTGACAGGCCTCCATCCAATGATCCCTCCTCTTTGTGCCAAGGACACTACTGAGAGGATTTAGAAGTTACTTGTCTTCAAATGATTCAGCGCTGAAATTGATCCTTTCCTTGATTTTGTGGAATTTACAGGGTGATGAATAGAAAACTTAATTGTAAATGATTGGAATAGATCTGGAGTTTAAAATTTCAATGATTAAATTGGTAAGAGTAGATTTATGTGATTTTCTTTACAATGAATGATGCTGCATCATCTTGTAAAGTACAAAATATTGTTAAAATGTTCTTGAAAAGGCCATTTCTATAGATACATTATTTTACTGAGATCTCTTGGTGAAAAATGTATAGAAAAAAGATAAAGTGTTAGTTCAGTTGGTCAGACATAACATTCAGAGCTTTAGAAATAACAAGCACTTTCACTTACGGTTTTTCACTTTCTTTTAATATGTTTTGGTTTGGAAAGCATCTGTTAGCAATGCCAACTAAACTGAGTTGTCTTTTGTAAGGGCTGGAGTTCAAATCCCCTTGTTATGTCCAGTATTGATCTTCCTTGGACAGTTTCCATTATGAGCTGGTGAAGATTTTTTCACCTGTTGCTGATGCATTGATAAATGCAAGTTGAAATATGAAAAAAATAATATTGTGATTTGTATGGAATACAGTATGTAGTAGGAACAGGAAAACCAATGTACTTGTTTCTGCCCCAACCGCTCACTGACAGTAACAGGAAAGGTTGTTGTAGTTGTTAACATTAATTGTATACAGCATATACAGTGCATAGAGCATTGTGAATAGGAAGTAAGAATTCTAACAAGCCAATGTTTCCATGTACAATATGTACTCGGGGTCTTGGTGTAGGTATATAAATGAGGGCAGGATATATCATTTCTTCACTTCAGTAACCATGTTTTTATTTGTCCAAGCATTGGATATGTGTACTTTTATTTATTTTGATGAATTTGTTAAATGATTTCTAATAATCAAGCTTTGAAGTAAGTGCATATCTATTAAGTTTTTTGTGTTTTAATTGAGCAATGCTTCTCTCTATTATGTTGACTTGTGCTGTCACAGTGTGGTGTCTCGGTTATCAAGAAACTTGTTTTATTAAGCCTGGATTCAATTAGTTGGCAATATGCTCAAATAATCTTTTAAGAATTTTTTCTGTTTGTTTTCATGTGTTTCCCAAATGCTGTTCTATGGATTCTCTAATAATTGTATTGCCACAAACAAAGCTTTGGTACACTAGGTAACCCCTTTATAGTAACATCTTGAACAGGACAGTGAGCTTGATTTGTTTTACTTGATTGCTAAGACCTAATCATAGTATACATTTATGTATAGCTACTAAAGTTTGTTTAGTTCAGTTGACCACATGCATTTGGCGTTTTCTGATATTTATTTATTTAAAAAAATTTCAACAGTTAACATCATCAAAATCTAATTTGGTGCATTAAAAATCTGACTTGTCTTTCTATGATCTTAAATTTGGTATTATTATGCCATCCTTCGAAGAAGGGATATATAGGGCATATTGCTTTGCTGCTGTCGGTCACGGTCGGTCCACCAATGGTTTCCGTTCATTTTCTTTGCAGAGAGTGCACATACTGAAATGGACTTATTTATTATTTGCAGTTTCTGTTTATTTTCTTCACCAAACCTGATCACAGTGTATGAGCTCAAGTGAACTTCATGAATCATCAAAAAAAGCATTTTATTGTTTATATTTACATCCTTCTTTTAACAAATTAATAAATTGTATGTTGAATTCACTAAATCAGTATGTTAGCTACAAGAAATAGCCAAATCGTGTCCTATGGGAATTTGAGTCTGACATCATCATGATTATTTCGTGCAGTCCGTGATTTTTCTTAGGTCACTGTAGGTTTCAACCAATCGATAAACAAGGCGTGTAGATTTCAGTCCTGTCAGTTTCACTCACTGTAGGTTTCGTTCAATCGATAAACAGGGTGTGTAGATTTCAGTCTGGGTGTTTTTGTAGAGCTATGAATTAACTATTAAAGTTTCCGTAAGAAATTGAGGGAATCATACTTGGTAGAAAAATGAATGTCACAGATTTCCAATGCAAACATAGGGGAAATATACACTGAATGTAAATATTTATTCTCTAAGTTTTTAAGCTCAATATCTAGAATCCTCTGATATCTTTGAAGTTTTTTCTTGGTCCACTTGAGTCAAGTTAACAAGGTTTGACTGTATATATATCATTGATTTCTGTAAATGTACAATATTAAGCATGATATAATGTTTTAGCAAATTTGCATGGATTTGAATGTTCCTATACTTATACATATATGCATGGCATTTGGTTTAGCAGAAGCAGATTTCAGCCAATACGCTAAATAGAATACACACTGTAACACATCCAATAGTAATAAGTTTACAGTATCTTCTTATTTAATTCTTATGTTTATGCATTTTGTATATTTTCAGGATACAAACAATTTGATCAACTTTGAGTAAGCCACAATGTCAAACAGCCATTTTACCTACTACAGCAATGGCTATGTGGTGGAGTACTTGGACAATGGAACAGACCAGTGTAAAAGCTGGTTACTACTTCCAGCTGAAAACCTTTGGCCCGTAGCTCTCAGGGGTTTCTTATACATCATAGCTCTTGTGTATTTTTTCCTGGGTGTGGCCATAGCATCCGATATTTTCATGGCAAGTATTGAAACAATAACCAGCAAGAAGAGGACAATAATGGTGTATGATGCTGAAAAGAAAGAAACAGTGGAAAGGGAAGTGTTAATTTGGAATGAGACTGTGGCCAACTTGACTCTGATGGCCCTAGGTAGCAGTGCTCCTGAAATCATTCTCGCATTAGGAGAGACTGCCCTTAAATTAGGACAAGAGGTTGTCGAAGATTCTTTAGGAACTTTCACTATTATTGGAAGTGCTGCATTTAATTTATTAATTATTACATCTATATGTATTGTGAGTGTCCCCACCCCAGATATCAAAAGGATTAATGAATTTGCTGTGTTCTTTGTTACTGCTGGATGGTCTATTTGGGCCTATATTTGGATGTTGATTGTAGTGAATTATACTAGTCCTGGGGAAATTGAACCATGGGAGGCTTGGTTGACTTTGGCCTTTATGCCACTATTTGTTATCAATGCATATCTAGTGGATAATGGATGCAGATGCTGCAAAAAGAAAAAAGTGGAGGATGAAGAAGGATCTCAGGTAAATCGTGATACATTGGAAAAAACAAAAATTAGCCGAATTTATTTTATTTAAAATTTTGATGAAAGAGAATCCATCATACCATTTTTACATCAAATTTATGTTTACAATGCTAGGAATTTGTATGGAATTTTATAACAGGTAGGTAAAACAAAATATTCCAAATGTTTATCTATTCGAAAGGATACCCATAATTCTTGAAAATTATCAGATTTAATCATAAGCAAGTTTAGAAATAAGCCACTTATTATTTCTTGCATTGAAAAGCTTGGTTTAAAAAAAGTATATACATCAATAAGAGAAGGTATTTACACAGGGACTGTCTCTTGACTATTTCACAGCATTACATTTTTATGAATACAAATTTAATACAAACATTTCATATCAATAATAGTTTAATTTTAAAAATCTGAAATATTTGATTTATGCTATACTGCTATCCTAGTATCAATGGATTACATTCTTTTATTGTTGATGAGGCAAACATTGCTGAAAATATTTTTACTCTGTCCAAGATCCATGATTATTTCTACAATCTTTTTTCTTTACCTTTTTCTCAAAATATACACATGCATACTTATCAATGAAGAATATTCAAAGTTCAAAAATTTATTCATTGATACATTATTTCCTTTTACTAGTAGATAGATGTATTAATAAATACAAAAATTATGAATTTTAAAAAAAATTGGATATAAACTCTTTACATCTTTGAGTTATTCGGAGCTTTTCAGAGCATCTAGCACAGTACTTCATTATTATCAACTGAGAACTTTCATGATTTTTTTTATATTTTTTAATTGGGTTTTCCAAAGGAAAAATCTGGTTATTGAAATGGTGAAAATAGCAGGCGGGTGGCTGCCAAAAGGGTACCTCCTACAGTTTTCAAGATAGTTGTTCTTTTGAATTTCAATTGTACATATATCAGAGGTGTGCATATTGCTAGGATTTTGATTTATGGTAATTTATGAAAAAAATAACAGCTGTTGAACTTGGTTATTTTTCGGCAAAAATATTGCATATAGAGGACACCATTTCTCTGGATAGGTAGTGTACATCAATTCAGGGTTGACAAATGGATTATGGATACTGTTCACACAAAAGAAAACCCGGTTTGCTGTCACATTGACAGCATTTCTCTTGTTTCTTCAATGTAATGAAATTGAGGGGGCATTTCAACAATGAAATATTGGGATTTTTTCATTTTAGAGAATGAATCTATATGTAGTTTCAACATAGGTGTATATCTGATATTTTAAAAATTAAGCAAAAAGTGTTGCCAGAAAATCTTAACAAAGTATTAGTATTAACAAGTGGAGTTCAGATTTTCATTACTTTGAAATGTTTTTCTGTACCAGACTTTCATTTGACTGGATGCAATTAGAATTTCTTGACTTCATGTGATAATTATAGAGGTATATTAATTTTATACAGATGGTGTAACCTTGAATTAGGCAACCTTTCACTCTCATATGGAAAGACGTACATTAAGACCACCTTTCATTTGAGAAACTTGTTTGATAACAGATATGGCTCTCATCACATTGCTCACCCTCTCTGTTTTCTCTTCCCCTGATCCTGTATGCTTGTTTTTATGTTGATGAGGTGTCAAAAAATTCTGTGCATGACAGACTCAGCAGAACATTAAGGTGTATTCAGTGGAAAATCTTACAGAAGATCAGTGAGGTCTTGGCATTACTTCAAGATGGAGACAACATATCTGTTGGTTGATATTGTACTTTTCTCAATATATTCAACCATTCTCAATTTTCTTATACTTCAGCAGATGTAGATAGTTCATTATCTGATTTATTTTAAAAAGTCATTATTGTGCCCATCTTAATTTTTCTAAGAAAATAAGCAAAGCTGATAGTATGATATTTTCCCAATATATTTGTGTATGGTAGTGACTTGCAAAGTACAATTTAATTTAGTCTTATTTAGATGATTTTATGTAAACATGTTATCTGGATGTACCATTCACCAACTCTCATACTAAGAAACTCTTAAGACTGCCTGTCTGTGTTATTTTTAGTTTAGATTATTGCGGCTTCTGTTTATGTATTGAATGACCATTATCCTTAGAAAATACCTTATACTTTAGAGAAGTGATAACGCTTGCAACCATTAGATTTAATTAAGCATTTACAAATTGGTAAAGATGAAAGTGTTGTTCAAGTTATGCTGGCATTGAGACAAGGAGAGGTTCTTGTCACAAATGCGATTCCATTCAGATTATACGTGGAAATTGGATTCATGTCATAGTGTAATTTTGACCATCACCCTGTCCTCTTAAATATAGAATTTACTTAATATGACATTGAGATGCCCAAGTAATGATTGACTCTCCTTTATCATTTTTTTGTATATAATAACGTGTTGATTAATCTGTTCCACTTAAATGAATAAAGAGATGAGTCGACAGTATCAGTCAAATTTTTAAAGTAAAAAACAAAGGGGTATTCTGTAACCATTTAAATGATCGTGTAAATGGCTCAATTATATCTGACAATACTTCTTACAGCAGTTGTTCACTCCAACACAAGGACAGGCTTCTTCTTTATAATTATGATCGGAATATTTAAAGGTTAAATTGGTCTTCTTTAATTTAATATTATAGATTCATCATGCCTGATTGGTTCTCTGTACAATGCCTTTGCACAGGAAATCTATTTGATCTCTTACGTAGTCTCCTTACATCTGATAAGATTATCTAATTGCCCGAAGACTGATCTAGCTTAGAGCCTGATACACTGTGCACTGTTGGTGGGAGCATCTAGCAGTGCTTATGGAAATTATCACAGTATTCAACGGGAGCTCACAGAGAATTGTTTTATTTTATTTTACACAGTGGTGATATATGTCAGAAGATGAAGTAAACACTTGGGTTTTGGAGAGGGATTTTCTGTATTGAAAGCTTTTTACCATAGATACACATATATATAGGTAACATGTTTGCTCGCTCAGCAGTGATCTTTGTTGCTTCTGTGTAATTCTGCCTTCACCTTCATGGGACTGCAAAAGAGTTTTCTCTCAAGGAACTTTTACACTGCAGTCAATTGATTTTCAACTTTCCAGAGAGAGTGATATTTGTTTCCTTTAACTCCCCAACTTTTTTCAAGTCAAGTGAAGTTCATTCAACATGGTGTATGAATTGAAAACGGAATATGGTGACCGGGGATATGTTGTGGAGTATCTGCCTTCAAATGAATCGGAGAACTGTAAAAGCTGGCTACTTCTTCCTGCTGAGAATCTGTGGCCAGAATGGGTCCGGGGCATTCTCTACTTGATTTGTATGGGCTACTTCTTCCTTGGTGTAGCCATTTCTTCTGATATATTCATGAACAGTATTGAAGTTTTGACCAGCAAGAAAAGGACAGTAAAACAATGGGATCCAGAGAAAAATGAAATGAAAGAAGTGGAGGTATTCATATGGAATGAAACCGTCGCGAATCTCACCCTTATGGCTCTAGGAAGTAGTGCTCCAGAAATTCTTCTAGCAACCTTTGAATCTATTGGATCTCTTGGAGTAGACAATTCTGACAAAGACTCTTTAGGAACATTTACCATCATTGGAAGTGCTGCATTTAACCTTTTGATTATCACATCAGTATGTATTGTTAGTGTTGGAGGAGATGAAGCCAAATACATTAAGGAGTTTGGGGTCTTTTTGTTGACCGCGATTTGGTCACTGTGGGCTTACATTTGGTTGCTACTTGTTGTTCAGTATATCTCCCCAGGGGAAGTTGAACCTTGGGAGGCTTGGGTCACCTTTTTATACATGCCGGTTTTTGTCTTCCTGGCCTATGCCACAGACAATGGATGGTGGAGAAATAAATGTAGCAAAAAAAATGAAGTTGATGCTTCAGAACCAAAGCAAATGGTAAGTCTTAATATTCAGCCAATCAGACAGCTGTATGTTATATGCAAAGGAACTAGAGGAAATAATTCAATAACTGGATAATCAGTAAAATTCAATTATAAGAAAATAGAAGTGTGTCTGCCATCAGTTGTGTGTTAAGAGCTTGCTTTTCCCATTAATAATTTTCTTGGCTTTCTTTATATTTTCAATGAATTCATATTTTATGAACAATTTACCGTAATTGAATTTCGCAGGGTTTGTACAATACATATTTCTGATGGTGTTTGAATATACCATTAATAGGCTGCTACACAAGTATCAGTATTTAAAAAATGTGTCCAAATCTCATCTTGGAGCATAATATTTGTTACTACATTATTTCAGTAAAAGAAAAAAATTCCCATCTTAAGATTACCAGTATTTGAAATTTTCAGAAAAATTAACATAATATGCAAGGCTAGATGACAACTGAGAAACTAGATGGTAAATTTATTGCCTCCATAATTAAAGAAATACAGCGTACAGAGTATTCAAATAATTTTTTTTTCAATATGACTAAATAAGTATTGGCATTTAAGTTTTGGAAAGGTTCTATGCTTGACACGGTGTACAATAGCACACGATGGGGTCAATTACTCTGTTGAATAGCAGTATTTCACAGATGAATTCATCAGAACAGTTTTGAGGATTTCAGATAAGAATGAATTGATCTTCATGCACTAGAAGTTAGACCCATTAACTAGGAATCCTTGAGGGTACTTATCAAACTGCTGGTTCATCATGGTCTTGTTTCTTTATTGAAAGCAACCATTTCTGATACGATCGAGTTATAGGGAAAGTAGAACTGCATGATGTTACTCAAATTGTTGAATGAAATTATA